>JASDQU010242213.1:57929-83323 GCA_032191745.1 Picea mariana
TTTTTCTTCTTCGTGATTCACTCTCAGAATGAGTGAAATATCCCAAATACATCCAGGTTCTCCATGGTCGACCTCTCCACACAACATAATAAAGTAGATAAGGTCATGGAAGAATACTCAAATATCTTCTCTTCACCTATCAGGGTACCTCTTCACTATCAGATCAAGCACCCCATCGATCTAACCCCTGATGCACCACTGCCCAATGGGATAGTCTACAGTTGCTCTCTGTTAGAGAATGAGGAGATCGAGTGGCAGATCCAAGAACTTCTCCACAAGGGGCACATATATCCCATATCATCACCTTACGGGAGCCCAATCATGATGGTACAAATGAAAGATGGAACCTGGTGACTCTGCATTGATTATTGGGCTCTAAATAAAATCACAGTCAGAAACCGGTACCTGATTCCTAAATCGACGACCTCCTTGATCAACTCACGGGGGAAAAATAATTAAGTAAGATTGATTTGAATTTTGGCTACCACCAGGTACCGATAGAACAAACAAATGTATGGAAGACCATCTTCAAGTCAAAGGAATGTATTTTTGAATGGTTGGACATGCAGTTTGGTTTGAAAAATGCTCTAGCCACTTTCATGAGGATGATGGATGATATCCTATGACCATTCACCAATAATTTTGTAGTGGTGTATTTGGATGACTTTCTCATTTACAACAAGACTTGGGTAGAACACTTGCAACATATTCAATAGGATCTTCACACCCTACAACAACACAAGCTATACGCCAACTTGGAAAAATGCTCCTTTGGCATGGGCAAGGTCCATTACCTGGGCTACATCATTGATTAACATGGAATACATGTGGATCCAGCCAAGATCCTATTCATCCATGACTGGACAGCCCCAACCACACTCACTGAGATTCATAACCTCTTGGGCCTTGCCAATTTCTACTGCAGGTTCATGTTGGGATTCTCCCATATTGCATGGGCCCTCAGCCAAATAACCAGGGGTGGTTGTAAGGAGAAATTTGTTTGGGGCTGGTCCCAACAACAAGTATTCGATGATTTGAGGCAACATTTGTGCTCAACCCTAGTACTTTCACTACCATACCTACAACAACCCTTTGAGATCGAGACAAATGCCTCAGACTATGTTGTGGGTGTCATTCTGACTCAACACGTCCACCCCATGGCCTATCATAGTGAGACACCATCAGATGTTGTTCGTAAGTACCCTACTTATGAAAAACATATGTAATCCATTGTTCAAGACTACCACTAGTGGAGACAATACATTCTTGGGAAGGAGATAGTCATCCACACTGATCATAAGCCACTGCAGTTCATGTAGACACCAGGAAAATTGCATAATGACCGCCATCAAAAGTGGTCCACATACTTGCATCAATTCCACCTCAACATCAAGTATAAAACAAGAAGAACCAATCACATCACTGATTTCCTGAGCAGACTACCAGTCGCAGCACTCGCCATGGTGCTAGACTCCTGTGGCCATGAGACCTATGGATGGCCCCAACTCTATGAGACAGATCTAGACTTTTCCACCACCTACCAAATGTTGGGCGCAAACACAGTTGTCGATAATTTCCATCTTCAGGATGGGCTGCTGTGCCATCTGGGACATATCTACGTTCCATCAAGTGAGTGAGCAAAGATGATTTGGGAATCCCACTAGATTTAGGTGGAAAGACACTTCGGCGTTGAAAAGACAGTGGCAATGTTGCAACAACATTTCTACTGGCCGAAACTTCGATAGGAGGTCATCAAGTATATCAGGTCTTGCACTACTTGCACTATTGCCAAACCAACCACTAAGAAACAAGGACTATACACCCCTCTACCTACTCCTAACAGGCCATGGGAATCCATCTCAATGAACTACATGTCGAGCCTTCCATCCACCAAGCGGGGAAATGACTGTGTTTTTGTGGTTGTTGATCGCTTTTCTAAGATGGCGATTCTAGCCGCCTGCAAGAAGAGTATCACAATAGAGGCCACTGCCAAGATATTCTTTGAATGAGTCTGGGTACATTTTGGAATCCCACAAACCATTTTATAATGCTGGGATAGTCGATTTCTCAGCACATTCTGGTTGATCTTCTGGTCATTACTGGACATGAAGCTCACCAAATCCACGGCCTTCCAACCCTAGACAGATGGCCAAATCGAGGTTGTAAATCGAATGATCATGCATATCCTTCGCATGTATAATTCCAATCATCCCCACACATGGGATGAGAGTCTTTCCTATGTCCAACATAGCTACAACCGAGCCCTACATAGCTCAATTGGCCACAACCCCTTTCGGGTGGGGTTGGGATTCCAACCATTGGGCCCCATGGATGTTGCAGTACCCATGGAGACCACCTCGACCGACTCATCCCCTGCTCCACTAAAAGTTGACAAAGCCACCTGATTCATTGATTGGATCCAACACATCCACCAACAGGCTCAGGGTATTCTACATAAGTCTAATTCCAAGCACAAGCAGTGCCATGATCATCATTGGGAGCCACATAAGTTTCAATTGGGTGACAAAGTTTGGTTTCAATTGCAGAAAGAATGCTTTACAGGGCCCCATTGGAATCTTCTCCCCTCTATTATGGGCCATACACCATCACCAAGGTTGTGGTTGGCAATTATTTTGAGCTCAACATTCCCCCTTTCCTTGGCCTGCAACCAGTCTTCAACATGGATCTCCTTCGACCATATTTCCCACCATTATTGGAAACCGTAGAGATAGAAAAGAAGTTGAAACCAAGAGAACTCAACCTTGACTACATGCAACAGGCATCTAGTGATCAGATTGTGGACACAAATATCAAGGGCACTTGACAACAAAGATCCAACTTTATCGAGTCGTCAAAGCAGGGTAGCTCTTGCACCAAGGCAAGTGGCTCACTCGGGGCCAAATTTAATAGAAATTTTCTCATCTGATGGGGGAAATCAATGCAATGGAGACCATTACTTCTTAAGGGGGGAGGATTGATCCAGGTGGATATCTGTGGCCACCCACCTATTCCACTGGCTGAAAAATCAATTTTCCAGCTTGGCAGTTTTTCGACAGTTTTTTGTGTTCCAAACTTTTGAGGCCGTTTTGAGGCCCTAAATGACGTTTTTTGGGGATTTGGGGCCCCAATGACTAGAAAATACACTTACTTGGGTTAGTCGAAAATCATTATTCTCAATTAGACCTTTCCAATGGGCTATCGTAAGCCTAAAACGAAGATTGTATGCAAAAGTTACGACCCCATAAAGTTGATGTACTAACTTACCTAAACGGGGCCTACATGACGTTTGGCGCTTCATCTTCTAGGGTTAGGTTTTCATATGTATAGGGTTTTTGACATCCCTGTTTATTGAAAAAATTCCTTGAGAGCCTCATTGTATTCATCTTCTTGCGAATGAACGCAGTTGTCACATCTCTTCTCAGCAAGCTTGTTTTCCGCTGCATTTTATAGTTTAAGCTCATTTCCTTATTGAATAGAAAACCAATTTTACTGTATCTTTGGTATTTGTGTTAAGCATATTTTAATAATCTGTATTCATTTATTTCTACTCATAAAATATATATCATTGAACAATCAACTACCCTAATGAATAGAAGCATGGAGGGTCTGGCCAGGGAGATAGAAAAATGCTACCCTGAAGTACCATAAAGGGTAGTTTTTCCTGCAGGCCCAGAATGACCTGAGTTTCCTTCTGACAGAAGGAATATGACAGGTCTAGAACCTTCCCGAGGAGGAGAAAGCCATGAAAGAATACATGCAAAGACAGACAAGAAGGAGACACACCAGGAGGGGAATGCATGACCCAGATACGCAGAAGAAAAGAGGAAGAGCACGTGAGGCTCTCCAAATGAGAAGAAGAACTAAATCTTGATAAGTTGTTCTGGTTACTAGAGAGAACAAGAGAGAGGATCTCAAATAATTTGCAGAGAAAAAGACCTAAGCAAAAGTCCTAATCTTGATGTTGAGGGAGCATCTGATAAACCTCGCAGAGGCTGTGACAAAGAGAGAGAGAGTCTTTAAGAATCTGCAAAAAGTTCCATAGTGGTATCATGGCTTCACATGGGGGTGGATAGAGTGCTAATAATGGATGCATATGAGACTATGGTTGGGTGGAAAGGTGAAATCCCGTAGTCATTTGGCTGGTGATCAACTATAATAGATAAGTATTTTGTTTACCCTGTGCACTTGGATTGAGATGCATGATTTTAATGTCTGTAATTATGATTAATTGTGCTTCGCGTGAAATTAATGGTTATAATGATTATTTCTATTCTGTAAATTGTTGCATTTGAATGGGTATAAGGTGAAAATCTTGGTCACTAGGCTGGTTCAAAAATATCTTCCCATGTTTTAAAACTTAAGTTTTGTGAATTGGAGGGCACTCCCTTCAAACTAGTTGTCCAAGAGACCACAAGCTCATGCCCATGGACTTAATACAAATCTTAGCTAAGAGTTGAAGAGTGTGGCCTCTGGTGCTTGAAAAAGTTCTATAGGACTAAGCTCATGGAACCCTTTTCTACACTAAAAAAGGAACTAAGCCATTCGATACTCTGGGAGTCCAGAACCCCGGGGCGAATGAAAACCACAATGTCCATTCATGCACATCGATAATTAGATGAGAAGGAATTTGGATACCTTAATAGAGTCATAGTTACTCATGTTATTTACCCATGCTTGGTTGAATTTCTTCACTTTGAAATTCATAGAACTGGGCATAAATCACATTGTGCCAGCATCCACAAGGACTAGCACAATGATTTGTTTTAATTAAACAGTCAGATTCCCCTTCTCTGTACTAGTTTTGAGTTGACTTTTCTCCACCTATGGAAAATCCTCTATGAAGGAACATTCTACATACATATACAAATTGGCATGTGACAGCCTACCCTCACCATGAGAGTAGCTCAGGAAGTCTGTCGACTACCCATGGGTTGAATACGCATACCCCTAGGCGCATCCCTCAGAGCCAATTCTTTTCTCGAAGTTACAAATCCATTTTTTCGACTTCCCTTACCTACATTGTTCAATTAAACAGAGGTTGTTCATGACCTTGGAGACCTGATGTGATTATGAGTATGACTGGGAATGGACGGTACTCGGTCCTCCATATTTTCAATGGCCATTGAGGGGGCATAAGACACCGAAATACATGCCATGTTCTTCTAGTTGTTGGACCCTTTCTCCAATTGAACTGATTTCAGGGTGGGAAAGCCATTAAAAATAAAATATAACTCTTCCTGGGGCCCTTGACGACATCTCCATATTTCCTAACGTTGTCGTCCACCGCCATGTCTCGGTTTGGAAATATTAACCTGATTCCATTTAGATGTTCATGTAGAGTGCACCCTTGATACAGGGCTTCCCCGTCTCTTAGGATCGACTAACCCATGTCCAAGTGTTTTTCACATGGAACCTTTCCCCACTTTATTCTTCAAAGTTCTCATTTGAATATTTAATACTACCACCAAGATCTGCAATGGGGGAACTTGTCGATATCATGAAAAAAAACTAGATATTATATTATATATTCATATATAATATAATATATTATATAAAATGAAAATATTTTATGTATTGTAAACATATATATGTAGCATGTATATGTTATATATATGATACAACCATATATATAAAATCTATATGTTACATATATATAACATATTTATGTTATATATATGATACAACCACACAATTAGTGATTAACATTGAAACCCACTCGCACAAAACTCGACTCCTAACCCCATTTAGACCATATACAACCCGTCGCCTGAACCCATTCGCATTCACCCGACCCCATTTGAATGACCCCATTGGCACTAGTGTATATGTTCATTCTCCTGACCCCTACATCCTCTACCAAATGAAACCCTCGACCCTACATCCCCTTCCAAACACTCCAAAAATACGGATGATATGTAGTGTATCAAATTGTTTTTGATGTCTTACCTTATGTGAATCTCAAAATAAACTATCACTAGAAAATAAAGGCAGTTTGGATACACTAAACGCTCTCAATTTCAAATGAAGGTATTCTTTTCTAAACACAAACAAGGTAGGTAAGCCTTGCATGCATAAAGACACACAGATCCCCATACCAATCCACCATTGTCCCTTTGAGATTCTTGAGGCATTTAGATAATGATTTCATAGAAAATTTTGAACCCATCTCTAGAAAGCAAAGGATGATGTGGCCAAAAATGACAATGTTGTGTCCACATGTAAGTATACTAATCAAATAAATTGTAAGACTTGTGAAACCAGTGATAGCCATTTCCTTCCTACCTGTAACACCCCAGGTTTCAAACCCCCATTTTAAATAATGTATTGTTACAATGTTGAGAGGCCTGAGTTCCCAAACAATTATTAAAGGGATAGTATGCCCAAGAAATGTAATGTTTTGATCATTATTAATAATAAACACATTTTTGGCTACTAGACAGATAAGGAATAGAGTTATAGGGGGCTATGATTCCACAAGAGAGGGAGCTTGAGGGACTAAGTGTTTATTCTTATTTTTAATTACCCTTTTTTTCTAAGGGAGGGGATCGGTTACGTGAGCTTCTTGGAGAAGGCTAGGACTTTCTTGTTTTACCCACGAGGTTACTTAAACCCATCTCTGGTCTGATGGGGGGGGTTAGAATGATGACTTGTTCACTGATTTCCCATTCACTCACTCATTTTTCCCTCACGCACTCCCATGCACCCCTTGACCCATTCATCGACCCATACTCACCTGCGTCTTGGCTTGGAAAAGGAAACATAGTTGTTGAAGAATTAGCAACAAGATAGTTTCCTGTAGTGGTCGTTGGTGTGATCCAGCCATGACCTGGGGCATGCATGTCTGAAATGCATTGGCATGTGCCCTGTTTTTCTCAAAATTGTGAGTTCTGAGAGTTCCATCACTGAGATTCTGGACCAGATGTGATGGAGGCCCTGAACATAAAGGAGAAGGACTGCATGAGGGACAGCGTGGCAGAGAAGGGTGGAGGTATGGTCTCTTGGGGTGGTACAGGCTGGGTATAAGAGAGCTGGGTACTTAGATTATTGTGGGTGTTGGGAAACCTATGAGAGCTTGAGAGCTGACTGGTCTGGGAACCCAATTACACTCTGGAACCATCCTTGTGGATTCATATCCCTGGCTCAAGGGTGACACTGTTGTTGAGATTTGGAGCAATGGTGTCTATGGTTGGGTGGAACTTCCTTCGTCTGTAGCCAGTCGGTGTCATCTTTCATAAAGATAAGTGCTCTCTGTCATGATATCATTATCTTTGTATGAATGTATTTCCACTATGTATATTTAATTATCGTTTAATATAATCTTTAGATTATGCATGCTTGTTGGATATTGTTGTGCATGTTGTTAAATCTGTTATCTTATGCATTCTTAATAAATAAAGAAGGTATCATCGTCAATAAATAAGTCTGGGGGTGGGCTTGCAGGTAGCATTCCTTGGCCTGTGGCTGGCTGGGTATGTTACAGTTTGGTATCAGAGATTCTGGTTGAAACACCAGGTCGGTATGGGTCAGGTCTGTTGGTCAGAGTCTTGTGGTCAAGATTGAATTCTGACCATGATATTGAAAATATTAGGAGGAATGGAATTGCAGAAGCTACGTAGGAGACAAAACATCATAGATCCTCTGTAAGGGTTCTAAGGATCGTGACCACCCCTTTTGAATTCAGGAGCGACAACCACTGTAGGATCAGGAGAGATTCAGGATCATTGGATCGGAGGAAAAGTGAACAAGGGTCATCCAATGAAAAGAAAGAAAGGGCTAAGGTCATAACTATCATACCCCATTGGAGAGAGAGATCAATGGTCAGCAGGCATTGCAGGGAATCGAGTTGCACGAGAAATAATCTCCCAAGGAAGTTCCACAATCCAAACCACGGTTTCGCTGAGAGATTACATGTCAGCATCAGGAGAATTGCGGGGCAAAAAGAGGGTTACTCCAAACCACCACTACATGCCCCCACAAATTTGAAAGGCATGCAATGATGTGATAGATTAGGGCTTGAACATCAAAACTCTAAATAGCCAAAGTAGATGGGGACCGTCGATCCATAGGAGGACATGCATCAACCGATCATGTGCTCTGAGTGAAAGAACTCTGGGAAAGAGCGAGCGAGGAGAAATTGAGAGTTGAAACTCCCGATGCCCGGAGAGCAGGAGAGCCGAAGAAAATCTCGACTGTCTGATCATCTGAGAGGATCTCAACCATTGATCTGCCAAGAGCCATGCATCACCATATCCATGACTTCAGATAAAAGCCAGTGGGGCTAGATAAGTTGAAATTTGAGATTTCCGGAGTTTGGAGTCCCGAAGGAATCGTAGTTGTCGATCTCTGGGAGACACGCACTGGTAGATCGCGAGCTCTGGATAGAAAAAAAGTTCAAGGAAAAGGGTTGAAGTTTGAGATCTCCGAATTCCAAAGCCCCAAAGTAAAAACATATCCATCAGATTGAGGATGAAACATGGAGCAGATCCATGGACTTCGAGTGAAGACCCAAAGTGAATCTTGGTCATCCATTCTAGGAGGACACATGGAGACAGATTGGCTAGTTCGAGAACTCAGAGTTCGGGAGAATTGGAAGTGTGCTAGTTTGAAAACTCCCAAAGCCCCGAAGCTCGAAGAGCCGAAGTGATGGGGCACCATGAAGTCACCTAGAGGTGATGTGGACCCTAGAATCCCTGAAGTTATGTGGCTTGAGTACGTCAAATGGGATGACATGGACACATGGGATGTGTTCCACGTGTTAGTAATATTTGAGCTTTTGGAATATTGAAAAGTTGATTAGAACATGACACATGTCACCCACCTGATTGGGTCACGTGTCTGCTTCCATCATTTCACCACGTGGTGACAGATCGTGCAGTCCAAAAGAATGGGCACTCCAAGAGGGAAATATGTGATAAGTTGCATTGGTTTGAAAACTCCTGAAGGCCCAAAGGTCAAAGTATATATATCGATCGTCGATTCAAGAAGACACGCTTTGAAGGATTGTCGACTTCAAGTGAAAGCACTCCAGGAGAAAGTGTAGGAGGGAAGTTTGAAACTTTCGAAGCCCAAAAATCCGAAGCGATTCATAGTCGTTGATCTATGGGAGGACACACATCAATAGATCATGAAATCCAGGTAAAAGATTTTTGGGAGGAGGCAAGCGAGGAAATTTTAGACTTCTAAAGTGTGGAGTCCCGAAGTCAATCCCAATCGTTGATCATGAAAGAGGATGAGGACCGTTGATTTGGTCCTGGCTGAAAGTCCCGAAGTCCCGAAGCTCTGGACAAGCAATTTTTCAGCTAAGCACAGGGTCATGGCCTTGGTCATATGTATATTGAGGACTGAGGAAAGGAGGGATAAGGGAAGAATTGGTTGTCCTTGAGACAAAAAATTTCCAAGGAAGGATTTAGCCACGGTTTCTAGTCTTGGTCACATGGGAGGTGGTTTGAAGGAAGCGCCTGCACAGGGTGAAACTCTGTGTCGGCCAAGGATAAGAGGACACTGTTATTTTCAAAGAATGGGGATATGATCTCCATAAACAAAAAGAGAGAGGTCGATGGCATGGTTTGGAAATTTTTGTTTATCACATACATACTTCTAACAAAATGGTCACTTGCACATTTTTCAGAATTGAGAGTCTTAGGCACGTCAGTTCGGGATGTGTATTGAGGAAATGGAAGAAGGTGAGGGAGCCTTTAGTCATGAAAAGGAGGCCGAAGGCTAGAATACCAGAGTTGGTAATGCAGAGACAGAGTCCAATGGATGCGAGGGAAAAGGAGAGAAGGAAATGTTAATAGAAACAGTAAGAAGCCTAAAGATGGAAGTGTAGAGATACAAAGAAGACAATGAGAGACTGATGAGAGAGAAAATTCAGATAAAAGTTCAAGTGTTGCAAAGATTAAATTAGTTGCAGAGGAAAACGAAGAAGGGATAAAACTCAAGACAAGAGGAAGAAGGAAGGTGTCATGAAAGGAGAAATGATCGTGGAACAGATGGTTATTCCATAAGTGCCAGCAGAGCTCGTGGACACCTCTCACCTCCTTACTCAGAAAGAAAACTTTATGCATCGGATGATACTGTAAGTAGTCCAGAGGTGTCCCCTGTCAGGTGACAAAGAAAGAGACAAGAGATAGATTTTTTTCAAGGAGAGCTGAGGAATCTCAAGCCACATTCCTTCGACGGAGAAAGATAAAGGGAAGATGATGTTGAAGCATGGTTGCGTGGACTCGGGAGATATTTTCAATTGCATAGCTATTCATCAAACCTGTAAGCCAGGATTTCCACCTACCATTTACACGAGAAAGATGCAGTGTGGTGGGGCCAACTGAAGCAAGTGGAACATGTTAATGAAAGTAGGATCACTTGGAAATAGTTCAAGAAGTAATTCTAGAAGGAGTACCTCTTAGAGAATTTCTATGACAAGAAAATGCAGAGGTTTTTTGAACTCCGATTGGGAAGCATGACTATGGTAGAGTACAAGAAGAAGTTATTGTGATTGCTAAAGTATGTCAGGTTCATTGGTGATGAGAAAGTGAAAATACAAAGATTTCTAAGTGGACTTCCAACCTTTTATAAGGAAAAGATCAAGTATGATGAACCCAAGAACTTGATTGAATCTATCAGGAAGGATAAATACCTATATGAGCAAGGCCAAGGAAGAGAATCCCTGCAGAAATCTTGGAAGGACAAGAAAAATGTGAAGTCTGATTAGAGGAGGAAAGGATTCAAAATTCCCTTCAATAGGAATGATCCTAATAGATATCGTCAAGATCCGTATACTAAGGAGGAATCCAAGAAAGAAGATTCCTTGGGAAAAAGGGGAAGACCACCAATCCAATGCTGGGGATGAAAGATAGATCACCTGTACAAGGATTGTCCACACAGAAAAGACAGAGTGAAGACTGTGCACAACATCCAAGAGGCTACAACAGTCATAGATATGGGAAGAATCTATGTAGCATTAAATGATCGATAAGAAGAGTACCAGTCCAATATGATCGAGGTGGAAGGTAAGATCATAAATCAGCCTGTTGTTATTTTGATTGATTCAGGAGCAAGTCATTGTTACATTGATCCTAATATAGTGGATAGATTACATTTGGAGAAAGTTAAACTTGGAAAATCAAGTTTGGTTCAGTTAGGCACTGGAACCAAAAGAAGAATCCATGATATGGTCAAAAGTTGTTTGATAAGTCTTAATTGCATGAATAATAGTACTAATCTAAATATCATACCATTGGGGTCTTATGATGTTCTGATTAGGATGGATTGGTTGGAAAAGCATCAAGATGTCCTAGATTTTCATAACAAGACATTTACATGTCTTGATGGAAATGGAAAACAGAGCACTGTGAAAGGAATTCCAAGACCCATCGCTATAAGGGAGATTTCAACCTTACAGCTGAAAAGATGTTTTAAGAAGGGATGTCAACTATATGCAGATCATGTGGAAGAGATAGATAATACAAAGGGGCCAAGCCTTGAACATTTCTCGGTACTACAAGAATTTGAATATATATTCCAAGATATAGCCGTATTGCCACCAAGAAGGGAGATAGATTTCTTAAGTGATTTAGTACTAGGAGCTACGCCGATGTCAAAAGCACCTTACATAATGAGCACACCAGATTTAAAAGAATTGCAAATCTGATTGGAGGAATTGTTGAAGAAAGGGTACATACGTCTGAGTGTTTCACCTTGGGGAGCACCAGTTCTTTTCGTAAAAAAGAAAGATGGAACCTTGAGGCTGTGTACTGACTTCTGACAACTAAACAAGGACACTATAAAGAAAAAGTATCCTTTACCCCGAATTGATGACCTCTTTGATCAGATAATAGGATCGAAGGTATTTTCAAAGATTGACCTGAGGGAAGGATACCATTAGGTAAGAATCAAGGAAGAATACATTAATAAAACAACCTTTAGGACCATGTATGGGAATTATGAATTTGTAGTGGTGTCATTTGGAGTGACCAATGCACCCACTGTATTCATGTTCTTAATGAATGGAATATTTAGAAATTATTTGGACAAGTTTGTCATAGTATTCCTGGATGACATACTTATCTATTATAAGTCTGAAGAGGAGCATGAACATCACTTAAGATTGGTGTTGCAATTCCTGAGAGAACATCAGTTGTATGCCAATATGAGTAAGTGTTATTTTTATCAAAAGAAGATCCATTACTTGGGACACATTATTTCAGAGAAGGTCATAACCGTAGATCCAGAGAATATTGAAGCTATTAGAGGGTGTCCAACACCTAAAAATGTGCTAGACGTCAGATCTTTTATGGGATTAGTCGACTACTACAGAAGGTTCATAGTAGGGTTCTCTAACATTTCTCATCCTATAAATTCTCTGCAAAAGAAGGGAACTAAATTTGAATGGACACTCAAGTGTGAAAAGAATTTTAATATGTTAAAGGAATTACTCATTAGTGCATCTGTGTTAAATATTGTTGACCCAAATGAAAGTTTTGTGGTGTGTATACACGCTTGTAAGGAAGGACTTGGGGGAGTCCTCACGCAAAATGGACATGTCATTTGATATGAGTCCAGAAAGCTTAAGGAGCATGAGAGGAACTATGCCACACATGACTTGGAACTTGCTGCCATTGTTCATGGCTTGAGTATGTGGAGGCATTATCTCATGGGGAAGAAATTTGAATTAAGAACAGACCACATTGGCCTGAAGTATCTTTTTGAAAAGACGAACTTGAATGCCAGGCAAACAAGATGGCTGGAATTATTAAGTGAATATGACTTTTATATCAAGCGTATCAAGGGCAAGGAGAATAAAGTTGTTGATGCACTTAGTACAAGAGTGCATCTCATGCATGCTATTGTTGTCAGCATGCATCAGTCAGATTTGAAGAGAAGGATTTTAGATGGTCTTGTTACAGACTAGTATTACCTACAAGTAAAGGAAATATTACAACAAGGAGATGCACAACAAATAATAAAGGAGTATGAGATAAAGGAAGATAGATTACTCATGCATAAAAATAGAATCTATGTCCCTAGTTTTGAAGAACTGAGGAATGTGGTACTAAAGGAAATGCATGATGTTCCTTATGTTGGACATCCCGATTACCAAAAAACGATTACAGCAGTAAGAAGCCAGTTCTTTTGGCCGGGACTGAAGAAGGATGTTTCCAATTACATCGCTCGATGTATGGAATGTCAGAAGGTGAAGGTTGAGCATAGGCACCCAACAGGTTTGTTGCAGCCATTGTCAACTCCAGAGAAGAAATGGGAAATGATCACCATGGATTTCATCACAGGACTACCTAGAATGAATAAGCAACATGATTCAATCTTGGTGGTGGTTGACAAATTAAGAAAGGCGGCTCATTTTTTGCCCATGAAGACAACACATAAAGTAGCTAGTATTGTAGAAATTTTCACGAAGGAAATTGCTAGGTTGCATGGGATACCTAGGACAATTGTCTCGGACAAAGATACAAAGTTTACCTCCAAATTATGGAGGGGATTGTTTAAAGGATTTGGCACAAATCTAAACTTTATCATAGCATATCATCCCCAGACAGATGGGAAAATAGATACGGTCAATCGAATAATTGAATACATGCTGAGAATGTATGTGATGGATAAGCCATCTAAGTGGTAAGATTACTTACACTTGGTTGAGTTTGCATATAACAATGTGTATCAAGATTAATTGAGAATGGGCCCATTTGAAGCCTTGTATGGTAGGAAATGAAATACTCCAGTGAGTTGGGACAACATAGCAGACAGAGTGGTACTTGGGCCAGAGTTTCTCAAGGACATGGAAGACTAGGTGGTTAAGATCAAGTAGAATTTAAAGGCAGCTCAGGATAGACAGAAAGTTTATGCAGACAAGAACATGATAGTTAAAGAATTTAAAGTAGGGGAAAATGTACTTTTGAAAGTGAATCCCAAGAAAATCTCTTTGAAATTGGCTAGTTGTACAAAGATGGCAGCTAGATTCTGTGGTCCATTTGAAATATTGGACAGAATAGGGCCAGTTGTATACATGATTGCATTGTCTGCTTCCATGAATGTGCATAATGTATTTCATGTATCTTTACTAAAGAAATATGTACATGATCCCAACCATGTTATTGATTGGCATATGATTCAGGTAGAGATGGAGGGAGAATTTCAGGTTCAGCCAGTGCGAGTGTTGCACCTCTTTTGTCACCTAAATGAGAAAAACATAGGTGCTTACAAGATTAGTTGGGTTAGCTAAGCAAGACAATAGTAAAGGAAAGGGTTAGAAGAATAAACATAAAAGACTAAGCTAAGAATTAAATTAGGAAGGGAAAAAAGAATTAAACTATTGTGCATAAGGACATAAGAACAAGAAACAAACAAGACTCATGTCACCAATGGAAAGGATTGTATTAGTGAAAAGAAAACACCAAAGAGAAAGGCGACTTTGGGTAACTTCTTCCACCAAGGGAGGGCTCTTGGACCCCCAAGATTGAGCTCTTCTTACAACTTGAAAACTTGAAAGAAATGGTGAAATCATCCTAATCTAACCCACTCAAAAGGTGATGTGGATTGCCCAAATGGAATGGTGCTAGTATTCTCTTGATGAGAAAAGAGGTTTCCCCAAGAGAATAGCAGCAACATAACCTTGAAAATGAATTCCTTGAAGATTTAGTGCACCCATGGCCTTGTTTTATAACACCACTTTGAGGTATTGTGCAACCAGCTTTTAGTGTGAAAAGGGGTTGTTTAGGTCACCTTTAGGTCTTTGATCAGCCACCCAGCTAGATCTAGCCAGGATTTGGATGTCAAATCAACTTGGAAGCTGAACCAGAAGTGGGTGGGAGGCCGACCAACATCATAAATGCATCGTTCTCAGGTGTGCAGGGCTTTTAGCGTCCATAGTCATGCATCGTGCGCATGTGCACTTTTCTTGCGTTTCTTGATGGTGCATGTGCACGCGTGCCTTATATAGTCATAGAGAATCCTGATTTTATAACTGGTTGTATAGTTTTGGACCTTTTGGAAATGTTTTTTTGGTAATTTTGGTCCATGGGTGAACTAATATCTGTTTGAAGATGCTGGATTCTTGTAACCATTTGCGGACAAAATTTCAGTGATAACAGTGGGTATTGGACAGAAAAGTCAAAATGCTCTGAAATTGAGTTATAAAACTGGTAAAAGTTTAGTGGACCTGCTACAGTCCTGAAGATGCTACCTAGGAGCATGAATATTCCATGCGAGTATAGTACTCGCGGAGTTTTGAACAAATTTGATATTTTGATCTCTATTTTGTATATACATTGAGAACAATGCCAAAATAAGGGGGAGGGGATGTAACACCCTAGGTTTCGAACCCCCATTTTAAATAATGCATTGTTATAATGCTAAGAGGCCTGAGTACCCAAACAATTATTAAAGGGCCAGTATGCCCAAGAAATGTAATTTTTTTATCATTATTAATAATAAGCACATCGTTGGCTGCTAGATGGACAAGGACTAGAGTTATAGGGGGATATGATTCCACAAGAGAGGGAGCTTGAGGGACTAAGTGATTATTCTTATTTTTAATTACCCTTTTTGTCTAAGGGAGGGGATCGGTTATGTGAGCTTCTTGGGGAAGTCTAGGAGGTTCTTGTTTTCCACATGAGGTTACTTAAACTTGCCTCTAGTCTGATGGGGGGGTTTGACCAATAACTTGTTCACTGATTTCTCATTCACTCACTCATTTTTCCCTCACACACTCCCATGCACACACTAATAGTTGGTCCATGGGTGAACTAATATTTGTTTGAAGATGCTAGATTCATGTAACCATTTGCTGACTAAATTTCAATGATAATAGATGCCCCATTGATGGATGAGGTTAGGATCATACGGATAGCCGAAAGTCATCAATGTTTCTTCTACTGAGAGTACCTTTGTAAGAAAGAGCGATAGTGAGAGTATCAAGAGTGACTCATTGGAGGGAGAAGGGAACCTGTAGGTCCCAACCTTTCGCAAGGTGTGGAAAATAAATTGTGTACAAATGAGGCAGGCATTCCCCATGCTCGTTTCATGTAACTCAAAAAAGGGTGTTGTACAGTAACTGAAACTGTGTGTTGATGTAGACAACTGCAGTGCCCTCGAGGGCAGTTTTGAAAAAGGCAAAGGAAAATTCTGATGAGGAACAATGCTCTGAACAATAGGCAATGACACCTGTAAGAAGTATCATGGACTCTGTGGGCATTGATAGCCCAACAGAGTTCAGAGGTCTTCGGAAAATATAGAAAACAACTACAATAGTCACAAAGTAAGACCCACCATAACATGAGAAAGTGTTGAAGTCGAATGTTATGGGGGTCAACAACAGTAGAGAGCAATGATGGTTCTCTCTGTGCCGTCCGAGACTTCTCATTGTAAAGGTAATGAGATTCAACATACTGTCGCCCTTCTGGAAACTGTGTTGATGTCGACAAAAAGGGAGACACGACTCCAAGAAGCAAAGGGCTTCGTGAAATCCACTAGGTGAGGTCAAGAACTGAGGAGGTACATGGACGAAGTTAAGATGCATGGAAACTCAAGACTTCCCTTGGTTGGGAATATAGGCGAAGTATAACTAGCTGCGACCATTCAACTAGGTCAAGTGTCAGGGGGACAATGAGACGTGGGATAAGTTGTGCCAGAGGTGGGACAAAAAGGAAGAAGGTCACCAAAGGTGATGACAAAAAGCTATGTAAAATGCTAGAAACAAAGGCTTAGTTACAAAAAGAATTAAAAAATCAATGGGGATAATAATGCAGATATAGAAACGAGTGCCCCAGTGTGAGATGGCTTGGCCTAAGGATGGCACAAGTTGGTTTTAAAAAAAACAAGTGGGGGATTGGGGCCCCATAGGCGGGTTTCTGTAGTAGGGAAATGTATGGAGGGCAATCTGAAGATGGGAAAACCGACGATGGATGAAATGGATGGTAAATGATGCTGTGGGAATGCATTCAAATTGAAACCATGAGGAAGTGCCCTGGGAGTCCATTGGGTAGGCTAGAAAAATGAGGAGAAGGAGTATGTGGCTGATTCATAGCATGATGTAAGACTATCAAGACTCCCATCCCTAATGGTTGAAAACAACATGAGTGTCAAAGTGCTAAGGGGGATATGAATGGGAAAACTCATGTGGGGGAGAGTGCTACTGGGTGAGAGTACCCAAAATGAAGTGGAGGTGACAGTACTGCAAAGCCAGATATAGGGACCCTAAAGGAAAATTTCAGAGGGTGTGATTGGAGATGTAATTGAGATTTAGAGGGAATGATTACATGCCAGTGTCGATTATATACCTGAAGGGGTCACGCTAGTGTGTGATGACTAAGTACCTACACACATGACAACCAAATACCCGATGTGAACAATATCTAAAGATAATAGAACATAGAACCGTTTATTTGATAATTTTGAATAGGAGCAGGCGTACCTGAATGGGGTATGGAAAAATGGCTCCCCAGGGGATGAGGATGAAAAATGGCCCGAGGACTATCTTGATGTAGATGACGGGGTGTTGATCCTGTGGCTAAAGACGGATCGAAAAATGGATGCTCAGAGCTCCCAGAATATAGGCTGGAAATTTGGCAAAAAGGGCCTATATATAGTTGTAGGGCCCATATTGCCACCTCATTTGTACTTGTTGCTATAGTGGCTAGAGAGGAGATTGCAGAGATTATTCAAAGATTCTAGGAGTGTGAGGCAGCCAATCTAGGAGGTGCGAGAGTCAGGTTAGTGGTCTCATCCTCCTGTACAGTAGTTAAGTGCCAATTTTTGGGTAGGACCATATGGAGGTCCGTACGGTGGGTTTTTAGGGTTGTGGTCCCCAAAATGCGTGGGAGATCAATGGCGACCTGCACACAAATGTGCGGTTGTAATAGGCACTGTCGCGCATGGGGGTTTCTCTATTTGGGAAAACAGGTGCGCATGGGGTGCGCGCTTGTCCAAAACATAGCCACGCATATGTGCGCGGCTATGTTGCTGACAGTTGCACATGAGTGCGCAACTATGTAGTGAACACGTGCACATTCGATGCGCACCTATGGGATTAACAGGAATGCATACATGCATGCCTGTGGGGTAAATAGTTGTGCATGTGTGCGCGCCAATGGGGAAAACAACTGCGCCTTTGCTGCAAAGATGAGGGTGAGAAAACTTATCTCCCTTTTCTCCTTTTTTTTTTGTTTTTGGGAGATTTTGGTGTTTTTTGCGATGGTTGATCGAGTACTGTATATGTGGATGCAGGTGATCATTTGGGACGATGCCGATCCATTGGAGAGAGAGGTAATGGGCCCATTTGAGGGAGGTCGTGAGGGATGAGGAGCTGATGGTTCATGGTGCTTTGGCAGCTTGTGGGCTGCTGAAGTTTTTTGAGTGCTCACTGTTGAGGGCGCAGGAGTATCTGTTGCAATTCCTAATCTCGATGTGGAGTCCGGAGTTGCAGTGTTTTATTGTGCGTGGGGAGCACTTAGCATTCTCTGCTGAGGAGGATGTCTATTTTCTGACTGGGCTCCCTTTTTGGGGAACCCTACTGTCGGCCGAGTCGGTGGTAGTTGGAGAGGGGCAGTTGGCTACCCTTACCCAGACATATTGTTTGGGAGAGGATTTTATGTCTGGGTCATTGGTGAGGATTGGCGTGATGGATGCCCTGGTACATCATTGCATGGTAGTGATGGTTTTGAGAGTGTATGGGTTGCTCGTGACTCAGCGTATCAGTGGTGGCTAGCTGAGGATCATGCAGTGGGCACTAGGGGGTGAGAATTTCGCCTGGGGATTGATGCTGCACGCCACGATGGTGGGACAAATCACCAGGTGTCGAGTTGCCGACTTAGGGGATTTTTCCTTTGGATCGATCCTAGTGGCTTGGTTTCTAGAGAGGGTGCCTATGTTGCGCTCGAGAGTTTTGTTAGACCCACCGGGAGTGCAAGAACCACGACTGTGATAGTGTTCGACGATTTTGGTTCATCATGGGGGTGGGAGGGTGGCCACTACTTCACCGCTGAGGCTGCACAAGTGTGACATCAGATGCCATAGATCATATTGCAGTTTCCATACAGTGGGATAGATTTTCGTGATGATCCTGAGATGATATTACCTTCGAGAAAGGTATTTGATCGCTGAGGTATGATGTGTTGGTTACTGGTTTTGTTGATTTGTTTTTTAGATAGTATAGCATATGGTTTATATTTGTATGGATGTTGATGCTATCATGTGTTTGTTTATGTAGATGTGGGACCACATGGACGAGAGGTCGAGGTGATTAGAGCGCCAACCCACCAGGGGCCAGTGAGACCACCACGGGGAGAGTTGCGAGCAAGGGAGAGGTGACATCGAGAGGATGTTGGGGCAAGGCCCAGGGATGATGATAGAGCGACCTGGAGGCACTGTTATGATGACCCTGGGGCAGGGTCATCACATTCTCCTCCGGCCAAGGCCGGGGGAGAGTTTGATGATTTTCGCTGCCGACTAGAGGTGATTCTACAGGGAGTGCCCGAGAGGATGTGGGTGCAGATCCAAGATGAGGGGATCCTGGAGCAATGTATTGGGTTGTCGACGGAGTTGCAGACCTTGATCCACAGAGCAGCTGTAGCTGGAGCTGCGATGACTAGACGGTTGCCTCCAGAACCTGAGGGACCTGGAGCTGGTGGGGTACCTCTACTGGAGGGAGGACCTAGTGCTGGAGCACTAGAGGCGCCCTGAGGGCTACTAGATATGTAGTTGTGTGTCTGATATAGGCTGGTGAGCCCATTTTTTATAGTTGTGACATCCAATTTTGTA
Organism: Picea mariana; assembly: GCA_032191745.1. NCBI lineage: Eukaryota > Viridiplantae > Streptophyta > Pinopsida > Pinales > Pinaceae > Picea > Picea mariana. The sequence continues at coordinate 77,700 of JASDQU010242213.1, forward strand.
TTGGTAGGGATGAGGTGATTCACCTACCTACGAGCGATGTACTATTTTTGTAAACACTTTATGACATGTGGACCGATATATATATATATATATATATATGGATATAAATTTTTGGATCTTTGTGTACATGTGTGATGTGTTTGTTGTTGATGATTCTGGTTTTATATGTAGTGGATGACGTATAATCTATATGTTGTGACAGACTTCTGATGTTTTATGTGTATGTGAAGATGTCTTGATGTGATATATGCCAATCTAGTATAAAGTTAGCCATGTTATCTGCTATTTGATTGAATTGTCTTGGGATATGTGTAAATGTAATGGAATCAAAATGTCGAGATAAAAGTCTAACCTATAGGTATTTGCGAAAGAGGCAAGGATCACAGACGTGGTATACATTGTTGGGCTGGAGGACCACAAGTTGGGAATCTAATAAGACGCTAAGGTGACAAATATGGCAATGATTGGCCTCAACGAGGAGACCAATGATGGTAGTGTACTCTTCTTGATTTTTGGTGGCTGAGCCTAAACATATGCCGCTGGTGTGGAGAAGGTCATGTGAAGGCGAATAGAGGGCCCAAGAAACCAAAGCGAGATTCTATGTCCAGCGGCTAGCGTCGTCGGCGTAACCGATGTGGTAGGCCAATGGAGGTGGCATCTGTCAATAACACAGGTGATAGGTTATACAGGAGGTATGGATAAAAGAAGACTAAAAAATCTACAAAAGACGTACAAAAAATAAAGAGCCTAGTGTAGTATAGCTATGCTTAGGCGTAAAATTTCTTTAAGTACAACCTGTTGACGGGTTCCTTGAGAGGATGGCCTTTGGGGGAGGCCAGGATGTATGCCCCTTTAGTGAGGCAATGTTGGATGATGTACGATCCATGCCACAGGGACTCAAATTTTCCATGGCCAAGGGTATCGTGAGCGATATTGTAAGCGAGGACGAGGTCTCCTTCGTTAAATGAGAGAAGGTTGACATGGCGATCAAAGGTGGCCTTTGATCATTTTTTTGGTTGCTTCATTGTTCTGTAATGAAGATTGATGATGTTCATTCAGGGATTCTAAGTTCAGCAAACACTACTCTATTGGGGCAGTGTCGGGTAATAGCTCAATAGTGGTGCGTAAGGTGGGAATTTCGCACTCAATGGGAAGAGTGGCCTCAACCCCATGGACTAGATGAAAAGGTGTGAAACCAGTGGCAGTTTTGACTACCGTGCGATAAGCCCATAGCGCGGAAAATAACATATGATGCCAATTGATTTTATGTTTGTTAACCATGTGTTGCAACATGGTTTTTAAGACCTTGTTAACAACTTCTACTTGTCCATTGGACTGAGGGTAGTATGGTGAGGAAAACTCGTGGGAGAAACCTAACCGAGATGAGAGTTCCATGAAAATCTCATTCTAGAAATGTTTCCTATGATCGGAGACTTGTTGGAGTGGTAGTCCAAAGTGGGATATGACATGGTTAAAGAAAAAACGTGTTGTTGTGTCAGCGGTGTTGTTGAAGGTAGGCATGGCTTCATCCCACTTGGTAAAGTAATCAAGTGCAACGAATATGTATTTGTGTCTGTTGTTGGATGTAGGGTTGCAATTCATGAAGTTGATGCCCCATTTACAAAAGGGACCGGCGGTGATGACCGGGTGTAGAATATCAGATGGTGTGTGTGCCTTGTTGGTGTAAAGCTGGAATTTATCACATTGTTTCATGGCATGGATGCAATCGTGAAATAATTTAGGCCAAAAGTAACTTGCGCAGATGATTTTCTGAGCGGTGGACAACCCTGAGAGATGGCCTCTGCAAGCATCGTTGTGGCAGTCGTTCAAGACTCTATCAACCTTGTCAATAGTGAAGCATCGACGGAGTATGGTGTCGACTCCTCGCCGATATAATATGTCCGTGATGAGGATGTAGCGAGGTGCTTGGTGATGAATACATCGACGATCATCTCTGGAGAGGTGGTTTCCGAATTTTTATTTTCGGAGATAGACAAGAAGATATCCATACCAAGGGTCATCTGAGGGGATAAAAAAAAGATGTTCATCAGGGAGGTTGGTATTGATCGATGGATTGGTAGTGTCGGAGGGAAAATTCATGATAAGTTCAGTGAGGATGAGAGATTTCTTGCTCTTGGGTGTTGAAAATTTGAGATCGTATTCCTAAAGGATGAGGATCCATTGAGCAAATTTACCGTTAATTTGTCGATGACTGAGCAAGTATTGCATGGGGTTGGAATTTGCGATGACTTTGGTAGTTCGAAGAAGAATGTAATGGCGCAGTTTCTGTACTGCAAGGACAACTGCGAGGGATACATTTTCTTTGTGATTGTACTTCAAGGGTGTTCCTGAAAGGTTTTTACTAATGTAGTAAATCACATGCTCATGAGCGTCATCCCCTATTTAGATGAGCACTCCTGCTACTAAAACAACTGAGGTTGATATGTAGAGGAGATAATTTTGGTTATAGTCAGGTGGACTAATCAATGGGGCATTGGAGAGAGTCTCTTTGAGATCATCAAAATCGGTTTGGGCATGTTTATCCCATTGAAATGGGATGTCGTGAAAAAGTAAGAAAAGGAAGCCATGTGTGCGAGTAGTGTAATCTGGGACAAAGCGTCGTAAAAATTTGGTTTTTCCTTAAAGGCTCTGTATTTGGCGTAAATTCCGTGGGGGTGGAATTTTTGTGATGGATTGGACTTTGAGGGGGTCCAAAATAATGCCACATTGGGAAACTATGAACACAAGAAGGTGCCCAGCAGTGACGCAGAATACGCACTTGAGGGGGTTCAAGTGGATGTTGTACTGACGACACCTATGGAAGATGATTCGTAGATCATCGAGATGTTGAATGTGTTTATTATATTGAGCGGTGAGGTCATCTAAGTATGCGAGGATGATATGAGACAAATTGTGAAAAACATATGTCATGGCCCGTTGGAAAGTGGTGCCAACATTCTGGAAGCCGAATGGCATTTCACGATATGCAAAGGTGCCCCAAGCAGTTTTGAATGCAGTTTTGTACTGATTGGTGGGGTGAATTTGGATTTTGTTGTAACCAAAGAAACCATCCATGAAGGAAAAAGGCTCTTAGCCTACGCAATCATCGATTATTTGGTCGATGAAGGGTGTTGGAAAGTTGTCTTTGGGACAGGCGTGATTGAGGTTGGGGAAGTCCGTATAGACACAGATAGTGCCCTGTTTTTTGTTAAGAGGGACAGGGTTGGAGACCCATGACGTATAGGCTATGGGGTAAATGAACTCTGCAGCATGTAGTTTGTCAATCTTGGCTTTGAGGGCCGATGCTTTGGATGGGTGTAGCGGTCACTATTTTTGGAGGACGGGTGTGATATCAGGCCAGGTGTCTATGTGATGTTCGATAATAGAGGGATCAAGGCCAAGCATCTTTGTGTATGACCAGGCAAAAATGTCCTAGTATTCCTGGAAGAGGGCTTTGTAGGCGGTGAGTTCCTATGGAGAACATGTAGTGCCAATGGTGATTTCCTCGATAATTCCATATTTGATGGAAATATCTATTGTGATGGTTGGGGATATATTGGCCATATTGCCTTCCTCGAAAGCATGGGGGGCAGGGATAGGGTTATTGAACCAATCTATATGCCCTGATGGGAGAAAATATTTGGTTTCGAGTGCGTATATGGGGTGTTGGTTAGGAGGCGTGAAGGCTTCCTATGAAAGAAAGAGCGATCTGTGGTGGAGCGCATCCCATGGGTAATCAGGGGTAGTTAACTCCTCGAGGATATCTTCATCACAATGAAACTGGCTTGAATATAAGGGATCAAGAGGAGTGACCTCGGTGACTATCACTGTGGAATTATCTCCTTCTGATAAAGATGTAGGGGGATTGATGGAGGGGGATTGCGATGGTTCTCTCGACATAAACCAAATATCTAGATATTGTGGGTTAGAAATGGTAGTCGGGCATAGAATGTTCGTGGGGAAATGAATTGGAGAATTGGGGGGATTTGGGAGTAACTCCTCATATAAATCATCTAGGAACCATGGGGGAGAAGGGAGTGCCTCAGGTTCTAGTGGGAAGATATGAACCATATCAATTGATGGGGTAAGGGTATTTATCGAGTCTGTTGGAGGAGGGGGGGTATGATTTTGAATAGGGGCCAGTTGACGACGCTTGTATTCAATGATCATAGGACATTGATATGTGAAATGATCAAGTGATTCGCATAGAGAGAAAGGACATCTCATGCGTTCGTTGACTGAGGTTGTGACATAATGGATGTCGATGACAGGAGTTGGGGTGGGTGTTTGCTGAAATCTCTTACGTATAGATGTTAGTGTCTATCGAAATTGAGGTAATGTTGGACAATGGTGTGTGTAATGGCCATATTCTGAACATATGGCACATGCGAATTTGGTTCACAGTCCTTTGTTACTTGTGTTCTATGAGATAGCTGCAATACTGGAGGAAGCGACGAGTGGTGGCAGTTCTCGAGGGAGTTGAATGAGATTACGTAACTCAGGGAGAGATGGGAATTTGTTGGCGGGGTTTCTATCTTTCTCACATAGCGCGCAAGGAGGTTGGATGCATGGGGGAAGTGGAGCTATGGGCTCCTTCTTCTTTCGCCTACCCCCATTTGTAGCAAGGGGGTTAGTGAGTGGGGGTGTAGGGGGTATGGTGGGAGTGAGTATGGGAATATGCATCAAGATTCCTTCTGTTTGGGGAGGGAGGGATGGTTGAGGAACCATCTCAGGTGGATGTAAATACCAAACTGGGATTTCCAGCACCATATTAGGAAGGGTAAGCATTGCAACGACCTAGAAATATTGTACACCTGGTGGGGGGTAAAAGAAAGGGATTTGGGTAATGGATTGGGGGATTGTTTTGCAAACCGGGATCTGGCCCTAGGGAAGATCAGGAATGGGTCGAGATGAATTAGTTCCAGGGGATTCTTGAGGGAGAAGTTTTGCAACTAGTGGGATGTCAGGGATGAAAGAGGCCTCGGTGGGAGGGAGGTTATTTTCAATTGTCATTCTGTTGGAGGATACGACACATACTTGTGCCAAGGGATGGAGGAGCGGTGGTGCTCCGTGGTATGTCCCTAGAAAGGATGGGTCTTTGAAGATTCTGGGGCCCATCTCAATGAGTGGATAGGCATCGGGATTAGTGTGGATAAAAGGGAGGATGTTATCGATGTTAGATGAAGGGTTAGTCTCGTAATGTGATACTTGATAGATGGTAATGATATTTCCATTATGGGGAAACATCATGGTTCGGAACACAGAAGAGGCGACGGCCTTCATAGAATACATGTAGCTATGAACAAACAAGATATTGTAGTCGAGTGGGGCATTGATATCCTTGATGTCAATCAGAACGGTTTTTCCCGGGAGCTCGATGGGGACATTTTGGAATAGTCCTTCAGGAGATGAGGGTCTACCATCGTAGGCTCTTAAGGTAATGGCAGATGGTATGAATTCAGGGGAACCAATTTTCTGCCATACAGATTTGGACATGATACAGGCGGATGCACCTTCATCAATGATGCATCGGTGAACTTTAATGTTCTAAATTTTTACAGGGATTTGAAAAGCAATAAGAGAGGGGAGGCGAGGTTCTCTGCTGTTGAGGTCAAATGTGATGA
>JASDQU010242213.1:94451-107361 GCA_032191745.1 Picea mariana
TGATGTGGATTGCCCAAATGGAATGGTGCTAGTATGCTCTTGATGAGAAAAGAGGTTTCCCCAAGAGAATAGCAGCAGCATAACCTTGCAAATGAATTCCTTGAAGATTTAGTGCACTCATGGCCTTGTTTTATAGCACCACTTTGAGGTATTGTGCAACCAGCTTTTAGTGTGAAAAGGGGTTGTTTAGGGCACCTTTAGGTCTTTGATCAGCCACCCAGCCAGATCTAGCCGAGATTTGGATGTCAAATCAACTTGGAAGCTGAACCAGAAGTGGGTGGGAGGCCGACCAACATCATAAATGCATCGTTCTCAGGTGTGCATGGCTTTTAGCATCCATAGTCATGCATTGTGCGCATGTGCACTTTTTTTGCGTTTCTTGATGGCGCATGTGCATGCGTGCCTTATATAGTCATAGAGCATCCTGATTTTATAACTGGTTGTATAGTTTTGGACCTTTTGGAAATGTTTTTTTGGTAATTTTGGTCCATGGGTGAACTAATATTTGTTTGAAGATGTTGGATTCTTGTAACCATTTGCAGACAAAATTTCAGTGATAACAGCGGGTATTGGACAGAAAAGTCATAATGCTCTGAAATCGATTTATAGAACTGGTAAAAGTTTAGTGGACCTACTACAGTCCTGAAGATACTACCTAGGAGCATGAATATTCCATGCGAGTATAGTACTCGTGGAGTTTTGAACAAATTTGATATTTTGATCTCTATTTTGTATATGCATTGAGAACAATGCCAAAATAAGAGGGAGGGGATGTAACACCCCAGGTTTTGAACCCCCATTTTAAATAATGCATTGTTATAATGCTGAGAGGCCTGAGTACCCAAACAATTATTAAAGGGCCAGTATGCCCAAGAAATGTAATTTTTTGATCATTATTAATAATAAGCACATCGTTGGCTGCTAGATGGACAAGGACTAGAGTTATAGGGGGATATGATTCCACAAGAGAGGGAGCTTGAGGGACTAAGTGCTTATTCTTATTTTTAATTACCCTTTTTTTCTAAGGGAGGGGATCGGTTATGTGAGCTTCTTGGGGAAGTCTAGGAGGTTCTTGTTTTCCACATGAGGTTACTTAAACTTTCCTCTGGTCTGATGGGGGGGGTTCGACTAATAACTTGTTCATTGATTTCTCATTCACTCACTCTTTTTTCCCTCACACACTCCCATGCATGCACTCCCATGCACACACTAATAGTTGGTCCATGGGTGAACTAATATTTGTTTGAAGATGCTAGATTCCTGTAACCATTTACTGACTAAATTTCAATGATAACAGATGCCCCTTGATGGATGAGGTTAGGATCATACGGATAGCTGAAAGTCATCAATGTTTCTTCTACTGAGAGTACCGTTGTAAGAAAGAGTGATAGTGAGAGTATAAAGAGTGACCCATTGGAGGGAGAAGGGAACCTGTAGGTCCCAACCTTTCGCAAGGTGTGGAAAATAAATTGTGTAAAAATGAGGCAGGCATTCCCCATGCTCGTTTCATGTAACTCAAAAAACGGTGTTGTACAATAACTGAAACTGTGTGTTGATGTAGACAACTGCAGCGCCCTCGAGGGTGATTTTGAAAAAGGCAGAGGAAACTTCTGATGAGGAACAATGCTCTGAACAATAGGAAATGACACCTGTAAGAAGTATCATGGACTCTGTGGGCATTGATAGCCCAAAAAAGTTCATAGGTCTTCGGAAAATATAGAAAAAAACTGCAATAGTCACAAAGTAAGACCCACCATAACATGAGAAAGTGTTGAAGTCGAATGTTATGGGAGTCAACAATAGCAGAGAGCAATGATGGTTCTCTCTGTGCCGTCTGAGACTCCTCATTATAAAGGTAACGAGAGTCAACATACTGTTGCCCTTCTGGAAACTGTGTTGATGTCCACAAAAAGGGAGATGCAACTCCAAGAAGCAAAGGGCTTCGTGAAATCCACTAGGTGAGGTCAAGAACTGAGGAGGTACATGGACGAAGTTAAGATGCATGGAAACTCAAGACTTCCCTTGGTTGGGAATATAGGCGAAGTATAAGTAGCTGCGACCATTCAACTAGGTCAAGTGTCGGGGGGACAATGAGACATGGGATAAGTTGTGCCAGAGGTGGGACAAAAAGGAAGAAGGTCACCAAAGGTGATGACAAAAAGCTATGTAAAATGCTAGAAACAAAGGCTTAATTACAAAAAGAATTAAAAACTCAATGGGGATAATAATGCAGATATAGAAACGAGTGCCCCAGTGTGAGATGGCTTGCCTGAGGATGGCACAAGTTGGTTTTAAAAAAAACAAGTGGGGGATTGGGGCCCCATAGGCGGGTTTCTGTAGTAGGGAAATGTATGGAGGGCAATCTGAAGATGGGAAAACCGACGATGGATGAAATGGATGCTAAATGATGCTGTGGGAGTGCATTCAAAATGAAACCATGAGGAAGTGCCCTGGGAGTCCATTGGGTAGGCTAGAAAAATGAGGAGAAGGAGTATGTGGCTGATTCATAGCATGATGTAATACTATTGAGACTCCCATCCCTAAAGGTTGAAAACAACATGAGTGTCAAAGTGCTAAGGGGGATATGAATGGGACAACTCATGTGGGGGAGAGTGCTACTGGGTGACAGTACCCAAAATGCAGTGGAGGTGACAGTACTACAAAGCCAGATATAGGGACCCTAAAGGCAAATTTCAGAGGGTGTGATTGGAGATGTAATTGAGTTTAAGAGGGAATGATTACATGCCAGTGTCGATTATATACCTGAAGGGGTCGTGCTAGTGTGTGATGACTAAGTACCTACACACATGACAACCAAATACCCGACGTGAACAATATCTAAAGATAATAGAACATAGAACCGTTTATTTGATAATTTTGAACAAGAGCAGGTGTACTTGAATGGGGTATGGAAAAATGGCTCCCCAGGGGCTGAGGATGAAAAATGGCCCGAGGACTGTCTTGATGTAGATGACGGGGTGTTGATCTTGTGGCTAAAGATGAATAGAAAAATGGATGCTCAGAGCTCCCAGAATATAGGCTGGAAATTTGGCAAAAAGGGCCTATATATAGCTGTAGGGCCCATATTGCCACCTCATTTGTACTTGTTGCTATAGTGGCTAGAGAGGAGATTGCAGAGATTATTCAAAGATTCTAGGAGTGTGAGGCAGCCAATCTAGGAGGTGCAAGAGTCAGGTTAGTGGTTTCATCCTCCTGTACAGTAGTTAGGTGCCAATTTTTGGGTAGGACCGTATGGAGGTCCATACAGTGGGTTTTTAGGGTTGTGATCGCCAAAATGCGTGGGATATCAATGGCGACCTGTGCACAAATGCGCGATTGTAATAGGCACTGTCGTGCATGGGGGTTTCTCTATTTGGGAAAACAGGTGTGCATGGGGTGCGTGCTTGTCTGAAACACAGCCACGCATATGTGCGCAGCTATGTTGCTGACAGTTGCGCATGAGTGCGCAACTGTGTAGTGAACACGCGCACATTCGGTGTGCACCTGTGGGATTAACAGGCATGCATACATGCATGCCTGTGGGGTAAATAGTTGTGCATGTGTGCGCGCCTATGGGGAAAACAACTGTGCCTTTACTGCAAAGCTGAGGGTGAGAAAACTTATCTCCCTTTTCTCCTTTTTTTTTTTGTTTTTGGGAGATTTTGGTGTTTTTTGTGATGGTTGATCGAGTACTGTATATGTGGATGTAGGTGATCATTTGGGATGATGCCGATCCATTGGAGAGAGAGAGGGACTGGGCCCAATTGAGGGAGGCCGTGAGGGATGAGGAGCTGATGGTTCATGGTGCTTTGGCAGCTTGTGGGCTGCTGAAGTTTTTTGAGTGCTCACTGTTGAGGGCACATGAGTATCTGCTGCAATTCCTGATCTCGATGTGGAGTCTGGAGTTGCAGTGTTTTATTGTGTGTGGGGAGCACTTAGCATTCTCTGTTGAGGAGGATGGCTATTTTCTGACCGGGCTCCCTTTTTGGGGAACCCTGTTGCCGGCCGAGTTGGTGGTAGTTGGAGAGGGGCAGTTGGCTACCCTTACCCGGACATATTGTTTGGGAGAGGATTTTATGTCTGGGTCAGTGGTGAGGATTGGGGTGATGGATGCCCTGGTACATCATTGCATGGCAGTGATGGTTGTGAGAGTGTATGGGTCGCTCGTGACTCAGCATATCAGTGGTGGCTAGCTGAGGATCATGCAGCGGGCACTAGGGGGTGAGCATTTCGCCTGGGGCTTGATGTTGCACGCCAAGATGGTGGGACAACTCACCAGGTATCGAGTTGCCGACTTAGGGGATTTTTCCTTTGGATCAATCCTGGTGGCTTGGTTTCTAAAGAGGGTGCCTATGTTGCACTCGAGAGTTTTGTTAGACCCACCGGGAGTGCAAGAGCCACGACTGTGATGGTGGTCGACGATTTTGGTTCGTCATGGGGGTGGGAGGGTGGCCACTAGTTCACGACTGAGGCTACACAGGTGTGACATCAGATGCCACAGATCATATTGCAGTTTCCATACAGTGGGATAGATTTTCGTGATGATCCTGAGATGATATTACCTTCGGGAAAGGTATTTGATCACTAAGGTATGATGTGTTGGTTACTAGTTTTGTTGATTTGTTTTTTAGATAGTATAGCATATGGTTTATATTTGTATGGATGTTGATGCTATCATGTGTTTGTTTGTGTAGATGTGGGACCGCATGGACGAGAGGTTGAGGTGATTAGAGCGCCAACCCACCAGGGGCCAATGATACCACCGTAGGGAGAATTGCGAGCAAGGGAGAGGTGACATCGAGAGGATGTTGGGGCAAGGCCCAGGGATGATGATAGAGTGACCTGGAGGCACCGTTATGATGACCCTGGGGCAAGGTCATCACATTCTCCTCCGACCAAGGCCGGGGGAGAGTTTGATGATTTTCGTTGCTGACTAGAGGTGATTCTACAGGGAGTGCCCAAGAGGATGTGGGTGCAGATCCAGGATGAGGGGATCATGGAGTAGTGTATTGGGTTGTCGACGGAGTTGCAGACCTTGATCTGCAGAGCAGCTGTAGCTGGAGCTACGATGACTAGACGGTTGCCTCCAGAACCTGAGGGACCTGGAGCTGGTGGGGTACCTCTACTGGAGGGAGGACCTGGATCTGGTGGGGTACCTCTACTGGAGGGAGGACCTGGTGTTGGAGCACTAGAGGCACCCTGAGGGCTACTAGATATGTAGTTGTGTATCTGATATAGGCTGGTGAGCCCATTTTTTATAGTTGTGACATCCAATTTTGTATTGGTAGGGATGAGGTGATTCACCTACCTACGGGCGATGTACTATTTTTGTAAACACTTTATGACATGTGGAACGATATATATATATATATATATATGGATATAAATTTTTGGATCTTTGTGTACATGTGTGATGTGTTTGTTGTTGATGATTCTGGTTTTATATGTAGTGGATGACGTATAATCTATATGTTGTGATAGACTTCTGATGGTTTATGTGTATGTGAAGATGTCTTGATGTGATATATGCCAATCTAGTATAAAGTTAGCCATGTTATCTGCTATTTGATTGAATTGTCTTGGGATATGTGTAAATGTAATGGAATCAAAATGTCGAGATAAAAGTCTAACCTATAGGTATTTGCGAAAGAGGCAAGGATCACAGATGCGGTATACATTGTTGGGCTGGAGGACCACAAGTTGGGAATCTAATAAGACGCTAAGGTGACAAATATGGCGATGATTGGCCTCAACGAGGAGACCAATGATGGCAGTGTACTCTGCTTGATTTTTGGTGGCTGAGCCTAAACATATGCCGCTGGTGTGGAGAAGGTCATGTGAAGGCGAATAGAGGGCTCAAGCAACCAAAGCGAGATTCTATGTCCAGCAGCTAGAGCCGTCGGCGTAACCAATGTGGTAGGCCGATGGAGGTGGCATCTTTCAATAACACAGGTGATAGATTATACGGAAGGTATGGATAAAAGAAGACTAAAAAATATACAAAAGACGTACAAAAAATAAAGAGCCTAGTGTAGTATAGCTATGCTCAGGCGTAAAATTTCTTTAAGTACAACCCGTTGACAGGTTCCTTGAGAGGATGGCCTTTGGGGGAGGCCAAGATGTATGCCCCTTTAGTGAGGCAATGTTGGATGATGTACAATCCATGCCACAAGGACTCGAATTTTCCATGGCCAAGGGTATCGTGAGTGATATCGTAAGCGAGGATGAGGTCTCCTTCATTAAATGAGAGAAGGTTGACATGGTGATCAAACGTGGCCTTTGATCATTTTTTTGGTTGCTTCATTGTTCTGTAATGAAGATTGATGATCTTCATCCAGAGATTCTAAGTTCAGCAAACACTACTCTATTGGGGCAGTGTCGGGTAATAGCTCAATAGTGGTGCGTAAGGTGGGAATTTCACACTTAATGGGAAGAGTGGCCTCAACCCCATGGACTAGATGAAAAGGTGTGAAACCAGTGGCAGTTTTGACTACTATGCGATAAGCCCATAGCGCGGAAAATAACATATTATGCTAATTGATTTTATGTTTGTTAACCATGTGTTGCAACATGGTTTTTAAGACCTTGTTAACAGCTTCTACTTGTCCATTGCACTGAGGGTAGTATGGTGAGGAAAACTCATGGGAGAAGCCTAACCGAGATGAGAGTTCCATGAAAATATCATTCTAGAAAAGTTTCCTGTGATCGGAGACTAGTTGGAGTGGTAGTCCAAAGTGGGATATGACATGGTTAAAGAAAAAACGTGTTGCTGTGTCAGCGGTGTTGTTGAAGGTAGGCATGGCTTCATCCCACTTGGTAAAGTAATCAAGTGCAACGACTATGTATTTGTGTCTGTTGTTGGATGTAGGGTTGCAATTCATAAAGTTGATGCCCCATTTACAAAAGGGACCAGCGGTGATGACCGGGTGTAGAATATCAGGTGGTGTGTGTGTCTTGTTGGTGTAAAGCTGGAATTTATCACATTGTTTCATGGCATGGATGCAATCTTGAAATAATTTAGGCCAAAAGTAACCTGCGCAGATGATTTTCTAAGCGGTGGACAACCCTGAGAGATGGCCTCTGCAAGCATCGCTGTGGCAGTCGTTCAAGACTCTATCAACCTTGTCAATAGTTAAGCATCGACGGAGTATGGTGTCGACTCCTCGCCGATATAATATGTTCGTGATGAGGAGGTAGCGAGGTGCTTGGTGACGAATAAATCGACGATCATCTCTGGAGAGGTGGTTTATGAATTTTTATTTTCGGAGATAGACAAGAAGATATCCATACCAAGGGTCATCTGAGGGGATAAAAAAAAGATGTTCATCAGGGAGGTTGGTATTGATCGGTGGATTGGTAGTGTCAGACGGAAAATTCGTGATAAGTTCAGTGAGGATGAGAGCTTTCTTGCTCTTGGGTGTTGAAAATTTGAGATCGTATTCCTAAAGGATGAGGATCCATCGAGCAAATTTACCATTAATTTGTCGATGACTGAGCAAGTATTGCATGGGGTTGGAATCTGCGATGACTTTGGTAGTTCGAAGAAGAATGTAATGGCGCAGTTTCTGGACTGCAAGGAAAACTGTGAGGGATACCTTTTCTTTGTGATTGTACTTCAAGGGTGTTCCTGAAAGGTTTTTACTAATGTAGTAAATCACATGCTCACGAGCGTCATCCCCTATTTAGATGAGCACTCCTGCTACTAAAACGGCTGAGGCTGATATGTAGAGGCGATAATCGTGGTTATAGTCAGGTGGAGTAATCAACGGGGCATTGGAGAGAGTCTCTTTGAGATCATCAAAAGTGGTTTGGGCATGTTTATCCCATTGAAATGGGATGTCGTGAAAAAGTAAGCAAAGGAAGCCATGTGTGCGAGTAGTGTAATCTGGGACAAAGCGTCGTAAAAATTTGGTTTTTCCATAAAGGCTCTGCAGTTGGCGTAAATTCCGTGGGGGTGGAATTTTTGTGATGGCTTGGACTTTGAGGGGGTCCACAATAATGCCACATTGGGAAACTATGAACACAAGAAGGTGCCCAGCAGTGACGCAGAATACGCACTTGAGGGGGTTCAAGTGGATGTTGTACTGACGACACCTGTGGAAGATGATTCGTAGATCATCGAGATGTTGAGTGTGTTTATTTGATTGAGCGGTGAGGTCATCTAAGTATGCGAGGATGATATGAGACAAATCGTGAAAAACGTATGTCATGGCCCATTGGAAAGTGGTGCCAACATTCTTGAAGCCGAATGGCATTTCACGATATGCAAATGTGCCCCAAGCGGTTTTGAATGAGGTTTTGTACTGATCGGTGGGGTGAATTGGATTTTGTTGTAACCAAAGAAACCGTCCATGAAGGACAAAGCCTCGTAACCTACGCAATCATCGATTATTTGGTCGATGAAGGGTGTTGGAAAGTTGTCTTTGGGACAGGCGTGATTGAGGTCAGGGAAGTCCGTACAGACACAGATAGTGCCCTGTTTTTTGTTAAGAGGGACAGGGTTGGAGACCCATGACGTATAGGCTATGGGGTAAATGAACCCTGCAGCGTGTAGTTTGTCAATCTTGGCTTTGGTGGCCAATGCTTTGGATGGGTGTAGCGGTCACTGTTTTTGGAGGACGGGTGTGATATCAGGCCAGGTGTCTATGTGATGTTTGAAAATAGAGGGATCAAGGCCAAGCATCTCTGTGTATGACCAGGCAAAAATGTCCCAGTATTCCTGGAAGAGGGCTTTGTAGGCGGTGAGTTCCTATGGAGAACATGTAGCGCCAATGGTGATTTCCTCGATAATTCCATATTTGATGGAAATATCTATTTTGATGGTTGGGGATATATTGGCCATATTGCCTTCCTCGAAAGCATGGGGGGTAGGGATAGGGTTATTGAACCAATCTATATGCCCTGATGGGAGAAAATCTTTGGTTTCAAGTGCGTATATGGGGTGTTGGTTAGGAGGCGTGAAGGCTTCATGTGAAAGAAAGAGCGATCTGTGGTGGAGCGCATCCCATGGGTAATCGGGGGTAGTTAACTCCTCGAGGATATCTTCATCACAATGAAACTGGCTTGAATATAAGGGATCGAGAGGAGTGACCTCGGTGACTATCACTATGGCATTGTCTCCTTCTGATAAAGATGTAGGGGGATTGATGGAGGGGGATTGCGATGGTTCTCTCGACATAAACCAAATATCTAGATATTGTGGGTTAGAAATGGTAGTCAGGCATAGAATGTTCGTGGGGAAATGAATTGGAGAATTGGGGGGATTTGGGAGTAACTCCTCATATAAATCATCTAGGAACCATGGGGGAGAAGGGAGTTCCTCAGGTTCTGGTGCGAAGATATGAACCATATCAATTGATGAGGTAAGGGTATTTATCGGGTCTATTGGAGGAGGGGGGGTATGATTTTGAATAGGGGCCAGTGGACGATGCCTGTATTCAATGATCATAGGACATTGATATGTGAAATGATCAAGTGATTCGCATAGAGAGAAAGGACATCTCATGCGTTCATTGACTGAGGTTGTGACATAATGGATGTCGATGACAGGAGTTGGGGTGGGTGTTTGCTGAAAGCTCTTACGTATAGATGTTAGTGTCTGTCGGAATTGAGGTAATGTTGGACAGTGGTGTGTGTAATGGCCATATTCTGAACATATGGCACATGCGAATTTGGTTCGCAGTCCTTTTTTACTTGTGTTCTATGAGATAGTGGCAATACTGGAGGAAGCGACGAGCGGTGGTGGTGCTCGAGGGAGTTGGATGAGATTATGTAACTCGGGGAGAGATGGGAATTTGTTGGTGGGGTTTCCATATTTCTCGCATAGCACGCAAGGAGGTTGGATGCGTGGGGGAAGTGGAGCTATGGGCTCCTTCTTCTTTCGCCTACCCCCATTTGTAGCAGGGGGGTTAGTGAGTGGGGGTGTAGGGGGTATGGTGGGAGTGAGTATGGGAATATGCATCAAGATTCCTTCTGTTTGGGGAGGGAGGGATGGTTGAGGAACCATCTTAGGTGGATGTAAATACCAAACTAGGATTTCCAGCACCATATTAGGAAGGGTAAGCATTGTAGTGACCTGGAAATATTGTACACCTGGTGGGGGGTAAAAAAAGGGATTTGGGTAATGGATTGGGGGATTTTTTCGCAAACCGGGATCTGGCCCTAGGGAAGATCAGGAATGGGTCGAGATGAATTAGTTCCAGGGGATTTCTAAGGGAGAATTTTTGCGACTAGTGGGATGTCAGGGATGAAAGAGGCCTCGGTGGGAGGGAGGTTATTTTCAATTGTCATTTTGTTGGAGGATACGACACATACTTGTGCCAAGGGATGGAGGAGCGGTGGTGCTCCGTGGTATTTCCCTAGCAAGGATGGGTCTTTGAATATTCTAGGGCCCATCTCAATGAGTGGATAGGCATCGGGATTAGTGTGGATAAAAGGGAGGATGTTATCGATGTTGGATGAAGGGTTAGGCTCGTAATGTGATACTTGATAGATGGTAATGATATTTCCATTATGGGGAAACATCATGGTTCAGAACACAGAAGAGGCGATGGCCTTCATAGAATACATGTAGCTATGAACAAACAAGATATTGTAGTCGAGTGGGGCATTGATATCATCGATGTCAATCAGAATGGTTTTTCCCTGGAGCTCGATGGGGACATTTTGGAAGAGTCCTTTGGGAGATGAGGGTCTACCATCGTAGGCTCTTAAGGTAATGGCAGATGGTATGAATTCAGGGGAACCAATTTTCTGCCATACAGATTTGGACATGATACAAGCGGATGCACCTTCATCAATGATGCATCGGTGAACTTTAATGTTCTAAATTTTTACAGGGATTTGAAAAGCAATAAGAGTGGGGAGGCGAGGTTCTCTGCTGTTGAGGTCAAATGTGATGAGTCGGGTATCGGCAGGGTCGACTGCTCCCAGAGAGAAAAGTAAGAACTTTCGCTGGGTGGGACAAGTTTGAAGGACTTCTAAGACTTACATGGTAGTTGAAGATTGTGCCAAGTCATCGACCAAACTGTAATTATGAGCCGCCCTAGCTTGAGGATTGTGGACATTCCTGCGCAATGGGATGTGAGGAATAGGAAGGGGGGTTTCAGTATTAGGGTGATGAATTATGAGAGGGGGTCCGATTGTGACTAGAATTTATTCCGAGGTGGTGGGAGAAGATTCATGGGGTGTGCTATACTAACGACTGCGTGTTTGTAGAAGGACTTCTGGTAAGGAGGATAGTGCGATCGACAGAGGTGCCCGTATTGGGATACTTTCCTAACTGTGGTGGGGTAGGATGCATGTCTAGTTGAGTATTTATCACCCCTTGGTGTGGGATGGGGTTTTGTAGTACAGTTGGGGGGGGTTGTTGCACATATGGTTGTGGGGCCTACTGAGGTGCAGGCAGTGCCGAGGGACGTGGTCCATTCATAGAATCTTTCATCCACTTAAATTCAACGATTTGGGGGAAATGGTGAGTATAGTGACCAAACTCACTGCAAAGGGCACATGGGAAGGTGGTCCTAACATTGTTGTTGTTCCATCCTTGACGATTATTGTTGTTTCCCCCTTGGGGGTTTTGATTCCCCTGGTTTTGGTTACCCCCGATAGACTGGTTCTATTGGGGTTGGTTCTGGTTTCCTTCTGGGCCTGGATTATTATTGTTCCAATTTTTTCCTTTCTTTCTGGTATTGTTTGATTGATGGGGTGGATTTGTCATGTTCAGGTATTCAAAATTTTGATATTGCTGAATGGGAGAGGGTTGAACAAAATTAACCCCCACGTGTGGTGGTCCTTGTGGTGGAGCCATAGGCTGTGGGGCCTAGAAAATGGAAAGTACGGATTATGTTGAGGCAATGCTCCATAAGGTACATAGGAGGGCGTGGTGCTTTCACTAGTGCTTAGGGTATAGACCGAGGTAGAGGGAGTACCGACACTTGGTTGGATAGGTGAGTGGTTTAGGGGTGTCGGCGGGGGTCCACTTATGGGTGGAGGAAGGGAAACAGGGTATGGTTATTGATATGGTGGAGGAGGATAATAAGGGATTCCTCCATATGTCGGCAGATATTGAGGTGTGCCATACATGGGTGATTGGTGAGGCGGCGGGTTGTGGTGTGTAGTGTAACCAATCAATATGTCTACTGACTAAGACATCCCAGGTTTGTCTTGGCCAAATGGCATGGGTCTTGGGGCGTCCGAGAGTACTGTGTATAGGTATCCAGATTGGGCATAGATGAGTTCAAACTGTTGGGTCTTGTTAATGGCTTCTTCTTCAGTCTGGGGGAAGGTGGTGGCCACATCTTTGGCAAGGAGGGAAACAAGTGATTTGAGGAACCAATTGAGACACTGTTGGGGGGTAGTGTCAGCTTTGCAGAGGCTACGTCGTCGACGCCATTCGTGGATGTGGTCAACAATATGTGTAGAGGCGGTTTGTTTGAAATCTGAGAGTACTTCAAGGCCATTGTCATGACGAACGGGTAACTGAAAGAAGGTGAAAAATTCTTTGGCCAAGGATTCAAAAGTCACGTGGGACCTGGATTTTTCTTCGACATACCATTTGGTGGATGGGCCAGTGAGTGTATGTTGAAATCACCTCAATTAGATGGAATCGTCCATGATGTTGTTCGAAGAACACCATAGGTGAAATGTCATGATATGGTTGGTAGGATCATCTCTTGCTTCCTGCTTTTCCTTCAGACTTGCGGATGTCTGAAGGGAGTTTGGTAGGTATTGCAGGCCATGTGGGGTTGTGCAATATGGGATCATTGGTGAGTTTAGTTAGATCCAGTATGTTGAGGGAGGCTAAATATGGCATATGGGGTGGTGGCGTAGGATTAGTTTCGGCCATAGTGTGAGTGTTCTGAGTACCTAACCCTTGGAGGGGACTAGGTGGGTTTGTACTTCCCCCTTG
>JASDQU010242214.1:13328-23991 GCA_032191745.1 Picea mariana
CAAGTGCCATAATTGGACTAATACGTTATGTATATTTACACTCGCTTTAACAGGGAGAGTATTTAAGACATTGCAAACACCAGATATGCAGTCATAAAAAAACTTCCAGTCCTTAAGTAGTTTAAAAAAAAAAAAAGTTAACCTGATATCATGTGTGCCTAGTGCAACATGGTATTCCTCTAAAAGGTAAAGTACAGTGCATACAGTCCTGACCTGGGTATGTGTGAAGTGGACTGCCACCTAGATACATGCGTGAATAGCTATGAAAAGTCTCAGTATGGATCCTCTAGCAAAGTTATCTCAATTGTTGAAAGGTCGGTCGGCATGTTTGCAGATAGTGACAAAAATTCTCTCAATATATTGGAACCTCCTGCCTGAGAGGCTAGGAACATGTCTGCTTCCATAACCTTAAGAGGTTTATTTGCATAAGGAAGACGAAGCATTTTGTTGAACACCTTGGGAGTAACCACGACTTTATTATTTCATTTTGATGTGACCTTAATCATTATTGTCCTGGAATCGAACCTTCGAACACACTAGGATACAAGTTCCTTGAAGTCGAAAAACACAACCAACATTGACAAGCCCTGTGGTCCAGAGTTTTCCTTTTTTTTTTTCTTCTGCACTCTTGTTCAATAACCACTTGTAGGAGGTAGACCAATGGAAATTCATGTCCTCTTTGGCTAGTGAATTGACAATATCACCACAAAAGGGTTGGGTTCTTCTTCTATTTTCCATACAACTTCTTTTTAAATCAACCTAACATAGGGGAAGGTTATGAATAATAGATTATCGAGCTCCATTTGATTTAAATCCAATTGCATGACACTTATTTACTAGGATGTCATTTCCACACATATGAACTATATTTGGAAGATGCATAATCATAATTAGAAACCATTAAGTAGCTCATAGAACAGTGGGACATTTACTTTGTATTATTCTTGATCATCGCCCTTTCTTCGTAAGTTGCACCAAATCAACTTGTCATAAAAGCTTCGGTTTTAGTGCAGATCACGTGACTTGTCAAAATCTGTGATGCAAAAGTATTGGATGTGAAGATGACGTGAATTGTGGAACATATGTGTGTGCCATGTACAGAGATACGATAGTAGCAAAAGAATCGGCACAAGGTGGAAAATGGCTAAGTAAAGAGGCTTTTGATGATGATTTTTTTGGAATATGGTTACATATTGAGTTAGTACATGGTCTGCATCATGGATTTCTACAAATTCAATACCAATCATCAATTTACAGTCCTTGTCATCTTACAGTTTCTACAAATTCAATGTCCATGTCATATTCTTTAAGTTTAGCAAGCAAGTTTGTCCATCGACCTTCTCTAATTTGTTTTTGAAGCAATATTGTTACAAGAGGGTGTGTTACATAGGCTATATGCACAAGAATGTTTTTTTATTTTTCTATTCGTTACACATGTGATTTTTTAAATACACTTTGATATACATGAAAGTTAAAAATAGTACATTATGAAGGTCCAATTACTTTAATGCCAACTGCACAGGGAATATTTACTAAAATTTCCTTTCCACACCTGACTTAGTTACAAGATACGAGAAATTATTAATAGAAGGCATTGGCCATCTCATAGGAAAAATGAAATTTACTTCACACAATTGCTAAATAGCCTCTGTTTTTTGGCAAATACTAGCAAATCTACGTGCCATAAATGACTCGATTATCATGCAAATTACGTTGCTTGTCAGAATCCCCAATCCTGAACAATTTCAAATGTGAAAGTGCGGAAGCACGGGACTGGGCGAGACCCTCTTTTCTCCTAACTACCATGATTTTTCAAATGTTATATAAATTCTTGTGGCAATGGATTGTGTTTCAGAAATTATGTTATCAAAAGGCATTTTCTATGTAATGATTATTAAAGATTTGTATAGTTCCTCGCATTAGTTGTATACACGACGCTCAACTAGCCATGTCTTATGCATGTGCTCACTTCATCAGGGATATTTACAATTTCAATACTAGTTATCGATTCACATTCTTCGCCATTTAATAGTCTTGACAAAGTGGATTTCCATGCCGTATTGTTCAAATTTGGCAAGAGATTTTGCCTATCGATGTTCTTCAAATTGTCTCTGAAGCAATATTGTTACTGGAGGATGTGGCATATACATTATGCGGACAAAATTGGTGGTTTATTTTTCTATCTATTATACCAGTGCGTTTTTCAATGGACTTTGATATAGGTGAAACCTATGAATAGTACATTACAAAGGTCAAATTTCTTTATGCCAAAGTGCATGAGGTGTATTTACTAAAATTTCATTTCCATACCTAAATTAGATATGGAATACGGGGAATGATAAATAGAAACCATTAACCAAGAAATAGGAAAGATCGACATTCACTTGGCACTGGTCCTAAATAACCTATGTTTCTTGGCAAATCAACATGTAATAAATCACTCCCTTATCGTGCAAATTAGGTGTGTTGCAAGAAACTCAGGCACGAAACCATTGCAAATGAAAAAGTGCGAAAGTGCGGGATTGTGAGACGATAACTTGTATGAATAGTCCGCGCATGGCTTCAAAATAGAATTAGAACAAGTGATGGTTGTGCTAAACATACATCGAAGCAAAGTGTTGATGTGTGGAAGATATAGGTACACTAAATGTGGAGATATGGTCACAAAAAGGGGCTTCGCACAACATGAAAAATGGTTAAGTAAAAAGGATTTTCACTGAGGAACTTTAAAAAGATATTGGATTGACAAAAGAATTTGATACAAGATTTTCGTTCAAAATTTTGTACTAGAGTAACGTGTACATGAGCTATTATGACAAAAAGGTTTCATTTCTTTCAAAAATATCCAAATTAGATGCATTTTTACTCTGTAATTTGTCACACTGCGCGTAGAAATATAACCATATCTTTGTAGTGCTAACAGCCATATCTTCAACACTAGTGCAATCTACAATATGTCTCAAGCACAAGCAATAGTCTAGTCTATTTCCAGCTTCTGTGTGCAGAATCCATAACTGGTCCATCTACATATGAGCATATGCACACCTATGCACTTTTGCATTCTGTACAGTTATATCTTCAACGGTCCTGCATTTCACACAAGTGTATCCCCGCAAAGATGAGATTTATTTTATTTTCAAGAACTATGCGGAGAATTCAAACAACTCATCGCACTGCAGTTCCGCACTTTCACACTTCCGCACTTATAATACTTCGAATAGTTTCAAAATGACATATATTTGCAATCCACTCAACACAATGGAACTTGCATTTTAATTGATTAGTTGTATATGTAAATTTAGGATTCATCGTAATATGGACCAAGAAAAGTTATAATAGTTGCTATTTGTTTTCAGTTCTATTCAACTGGTCATTTCATACAAGTTACTGGAGTCGTGCATAGCGTTATAAATTTTCTATTTTGAAATCCTGGGATGGACATTGTGTTAACTTTTTTCATTGCAAATCCATGAAACAGATGACCTGGAAAAGCAATCAACTATGGCAGTTATCTTATTACAAGTTCAAGTGTTTAAAGTGAGTTGGAACAGTACAAGAAAACAATTGGTTGAAGTCCATGGGAAAAAGAATTTAGAGACATAAATTTTGTATTGAGAAAGAACTAGGGAAAATTGTATTGAAGACTTGTATGGTTTTTCCATATTTGCAATCATTGAATTGAAGTGGGAAACTTGTGGACAATTTCTGCCATATATTAATTTTAGTCAAAACCTCTGCAATTCAATAAGTTTTTTGTTTGATATTTAATTCCATATAAGTATGCACATATGCCAAATAAACAACTTGTCATTTGCAACCTTGTGTAGACAGTTGTACACAATACGCTCCGGAATAAGAAAAATATATGACTTATTGTAGCAATAAAACATCATGTTTTTTGTTGAAGTTTGATTGCATTCGGTTCTATATATGCCAATTAGAATATTAGTATTAGTTTTTATTTATGATACATTTATTATATATACCGTAGAAATAGAAAAAAAATATTTAGTGAGACCAACTAGCTTAAATTAATAGAAAGTACATTGATCATTCCATGACAGGCCACAAAGAGGGCAATATATAGATCCACATTAATATCTAAAGGTACAACACATGTAGTTGTGATTTGTTGTCCAATGATAGTGTGAAATTGTTTCTAGTAGTAATTTCTGACACTATCAACATATGCATATATCGTTTGTAAACAACATCAAATTTGTTAAAGATATCAAGGTTGGCCTACAAATTCCATGTTAACTATGATTATGTAAGCATTAAATAGAAAAACTTGTTCCAATTGCAATCTAGCTCCAGTAACAATATATCAACGTTGCAATGTAACAAGACTGATAATAATAAACAACTAGTCCAATGTTCATTAAAATTTTGACATAATTTAATTGCAAAAATTCAGTACAACAACACTGCAATGCTAACAATGTTCAATAAATACTTTGGACTCAAAATGTACATACAATGCACATGATATTGTTGGTATTTAATAACTATACAAGTAATATGTTTATACAATGTATATGTTATTATGCATCAACATTTAGGTCAATATAAAAAATAATAACTAAATTATAGTTCTAGTATTTGTACAAAGAAATCGAAAAGAAATACATATAACTCATCACACATGCAGGATGACATTGTCTTCGTTCAATCTCTATTCCACATACAGGACCACACTATCTTTGTTTAATGTAGATTTTCCATGCACTCGAAAATCGCACAACATATAAAAAAAAATGGGTTTCTTTTGAAAATATATTTTCATATTGAGTTTTTGTCAATCTAGGAAGCGGTTCGTGCAGTATAGGTTCCCTCGCAGTGCATAGCACATTATTGTTTTCCATTGTATGTATAATAGCACTTAGGAAATTTTTATATATAAAAGGGCATCTCTAATTACATCTTACATGGTCAAACATTTCATTTTTTACCAAGGCAAATGTGTCTACGGGAGAATTGCAAATTGCAAAGGTAGGTTCAAATGAAGTTGAATATGAATTTGCTACTATCATTGTGCCTTTGACTTATTTATACAATGCAAAGCTTAATAATTTAGGCTATATATGTGTGAGTGTATGTGTGTGTGTGTGTGCGTGTGTGTGTTTTCAAATAATTTTGTACACTAAATTTGTAGATAGAGTTATCAATCTATACTTACAACATTTGTTGAGTCAATTAGTTTTTTTAGATCTTTGACTGCTTCTATTGTGAGTTCTATTATAAATGTCGATTGTGTTGTGCGAAACACCTTTTATTTTGCATCACTCCTCTTGGTTATATTTATAAATAGAAAAATGGTAAATTTCCCTATCTGCAATTGTTGTTCCAGTGAAGCAAAGAAATTTCCATTTGTCTTAAACAGTTGAAGTTGATACACAAAACACTGTAATTGTCATATATCTTCACCTAAGATATATCATCATATGAATGATAAATCATTGACCATGGAAAAACATATTGTTTCTTTGTCATCCTCTGTGTTCCCATCTTTTATATGCAAAATGTACTATGATCCAACTTTTCTAGCAAGGGTGGCGATAGCTCCAATAGTGTCGATTGGATATATGTCTATATTATTTGAAAAGTGTTTGATTGTTGTGTCTAGTACAAAATTGGAATCTTTACACTTTGGATACACAGTCTCCACAAAACTTGATTTAAGTATTGATATAACACGATCGGAATCACCATGGTCATAGCCACTTTTTGGTAGAATTTTGAAATTTGTAATAGATATTCTAGCTCTAGGAACAATATTTTTGTCATGGCTTTCAATGAGGTGTGCAAGAACAGTCAATGCAACTGTCATCGTGCCATTTTCATTTGTCATATCAGCACACATTATTTTGCGTGATCTATTCACTTTATCCAAATATGTGTTGTAAACAACCATCACTCTTCAATGAATACTTCTTCAGTTCTACAACTATTCAAGTCCTCTATTGAGACAATATTATGAGTTGTAGAGTTGCATCATTGTATAACAATCACATAAAATAAGCAATATGAAGAACAACTTCCATGTATTTCTTACCCAACTACACAATATACATTTTTATATACATACATTTACAATTTATCTTGTTGCACATGGATAGTTGCTTCACCTGTTCCTGTCACACTTGACACTCCAACATTGATTACTTCAATTCCATGTATACCTATTTCACTTGAACTGAACATAGCAATTTGTAAATTACATAAGAACCTGACGTTATTTGTTTTTCATGTTTACAAGAGAGTGTTTGTAAATATATGTGTATGTCTTGGTGGTTATTGCAACGTGCATATGAAAAATAGCTTTTGGAAATTTACCTCTGACTCTGTTGTTGGGTGGATGTTTGTGATGCACTAGTATTAATAATTCCTTGGCTCGTCCAACTTCTCCTGCTTGTAACACCGAATATGTGAACACAAAGCACATACAATATATTCTATATTATGTTTACATTGACATATGCTCCTCTTGTTTTTTTGTGGGGGGAATAGATGTACATCAACTATGCAACACACAAATTCACATTGCACAACACACGGTACATAGCACTGCAAACTTGTTAATTATATGTACAAGATTAAATTGCAAAAATGCCTACAAATGCAAAAGATTTTCCAAGTATAATATACTTTGTTATGAACATTGACTCCTTGGCACTATCCATTGTAGCAAACTTGTACTTTTATGCTAAAAGATGTATATGCATTTGCACAACACTTCGAGCCAGATCTTGCAATTGAAATGCATCAGCAATTAGAAATCAATGCCACAACTATTGCATGATCCTATGGAACTGTAAAAGAAGCAAAACATGGTGGAATACATTTATGTGGTTGAGAAGCACACTCAGAAAGCATAGAAGGATCCTAATAGCTAGTACAATATTTAACAGTCAAGATCTTTGGAATCGTTATATGCTAGAAAATCCCTCAAACACCCCGAAAATTCTCGATGTTGAAGCCAAAATATACAGCCAACACAAATCATTGTACCCCCACAGTGTGCTCACCTATATTCTCCACACATGTTCTCTCTGCATACGTATATGGCTTGCGCAGTTGGGACTGATAATTCTATTTTCAGCCATTGTGCGGATAATTCATAGGACTGATTGTCGCCTAGTCCTACCCTTCCATACCTTCATATTTGCAATCATTATGTGCTAGGGGTTCTGACATGACACTTAATTTACACGATGACCAAGTCATTTATGGCACTTTCATTTGCTCGGATTTGCAAAAAACAGAGGCTATTTAAAACTTGTGCAAAGTAAATGTTGTGGTTTTCTATGAGATTTATAATGATTTCTATTAATCATTCCATGTATTCCTTAACTAACTCAGGTTTGGAAAGCATATTTTAATAAATATGCCCTGTGCACTTGGCCTTAAAGAAAATTGACCTTTGTAATGTACTATTCATAACTTTCACGTTTATCAAAATGCATTTAAAAAAACAAACGTATAGGACATAGAGAAAGAAAAAAATATTCTTGTGCAGATAGCCTATGTAGGACACCTTCCAGTAGAAATATTGCTTCAACAACAATTTATATAAGGTCAACGAACAAACCTCCTTGCTAAACTTAAAAAATATGACATGACATTTAACTTCATGGAAACTATCAAATGACAAGTGCTGTAAATTGATGACTAGTATTGAAGTTGTAGACATCCCTCATGAAAATGATGGACTAACTCAAGATGTAACCATCTTCCAAAAAACTTGTCATCAAAAGTCACTTTACCTATCCATTTACAAGACAACCTGACAAGTCAACAGATTTGCAGATATCAGATTACAGGTGAATTCATGGGCAGCACATAGGAGACTGGAAACTATGACACTCTTGCATAGGTGACACAAGGACTAAACGGATTTTGCAATATCAAAGCATCAAGAAATCTGATCCATCTAGATCACACACGTATGATGCGTGCACAAATATTTCATATTTCTTATAGTCTGGCATTGTCGTGCTTATATGCCTTGGCACTTTTACAGCTGGCATAGCTATACTTGGTCTATTTAATACAATCTATTTTTAAGCCTTATCTAGAGAACCTACATGAGTCATCCCCTCATATTGTTGCACTTCCGCACCTCCACGTTTCCAATAGTTTTTCATTCATCATTGTGATAAGCATCGTAATTTGCAAGACAGGTCATTAATTTATGGTAAATCGATTTGCTTTGATTTAGGAGGAAAGGCCATGTATCTAGAAGTAGTGTGAAGCAAATGTGTTGCTTATATGTGGATTTTCAAGGTGCATAAGACATAGTTGCATCAAGTGTAGCCATATGTTCATAGCAAAAGCCTCCGAACAGCCTAAAAAATGCTCGTCTTTCTAAACTATACTCTCTTATACTATAATCAAACCCCCCCTCAAAAAAAAAAACAGATGGAATACAATGCAGTGCACCAACTAAACAATCCCTGACACCATATGAAAATGCATCCAACCTAAAAATAGCATTTCTATACAACACATGCAAAATAATTCACTGCTCCCTAACTTTATACCCATACTATCTCCATAGCATCAAGCAACTGCAAAATAAGAAGAAAAATGCAAGCTGACAACAACACACCTTTTTTGTTTATGCTTAACTCTGATTATTTTTGTCCTATGAAATTTCTGAAATAGCCCCCGACTGACTTAACTTAATTCTGAAAACACAAAATAGGAATCAGGACCTAATCTTCATTAGCATATAGCTTACAATGTGGAGGATTTATTACACTCTGACATAGATTTCTAGAACCCCAAAATTAGAACTCTTGTAACTTGCGACTCATAGCACTTGGATATCCAGAACAACTTCGTCTTTATGAACCATAAACACATTAAGAAACCCAAAAACAAAGTGAACAATAAAACCTCAAAACAACACACATTATCTCCATGTTCACCTTTGATTTTTTTCGGCCTACACAGTATCTATAACAGCCCATGGCTTGCTTTACTTGCTTCTGGAAAAACCAACAACACAGCAGAAGTAGTTGCACTATGCATAAAGCAAACTCTATCAAACAACAATCAAAGAAACTAATTGCACTTGTCTAAAATCCATATATTAATATGGAAACCAATTGGTTAAAAGCAAGATACTAGATGCACAGGACTTCTTACCCACTCTCAAAGATGTGTACAAGCCCAAAAAATAGATGTCTTGCAAGTCACCAACCGCAACACTTGTAACTTTGGGAAGAACCTCGCCTTCCTGGATTATAGCACACTATATAGTGATCAAAAACAAAGAATTCAATAATTAATTAGAACAAAAGAATTTAGTTAAAACTCATTGTAATCCATGAAAGTTGTCGCAGAGAATCATGTCATACAGTACACAAAAATCCCTTCAAAATTTATGAATCATACTAAATTTAATGAACAATCGAAAGACAATATTGTCTGGCCCATAGATTTTTTGAAGGACCAATCGGAACACAAGAATAAAAATTAGATTGCTCCCAACAAAGTTAAACTTTGGACAATAGCACCAAATTTTTAGTCCACGCAAAAACAAAAATGCAATCAACGTAAAAACGATTGTTATAGCCCCAGGCCTTCGACGAGGACTAATAAATAAAGTTTATTCTCTAACAATGTAGAAGAAAACAATGATAAATTGTTTAAATCCCATGTTATACCCCTAAAATCCACTTACTTATTCTCGAAAGAATATTGGTTTTCATATATAAAGTGAATTTTTGTGTTTAAAAAAATCAAAACTTATTACATTTATTTAATCATAAATAGTAATTAAGTTATATATATATATATATATATATATATATATATATATACCAGCGTAGATTCATGTTAAACCCAGAGCTGTCAAGCACCAAGAGGGATCCAATTTCTTAGGATGTAATTTTTTTATTATTATTTCATTTTTTTATTTTTTTATTATTGTTTTTTTAAGCAATGCTCTCGAAGGGGGAAAGGCTTGCTTCTATGAGGAGGACAAGATATCTAACTTACAAGTACAAGATAAACAACATGGATGACAAGTGGCTCCCCAAAATTGCTTCAAACTCTAGCCAAAACCACCAGCAGCTCAAGTGGGGATGGCATAAAGATGCCCAATCTTGGCTAAATCATTGGGGAATACAAGAAGAAGTCATCATGTAGAATACTGATAATATTACAAATATTATCACTTCTAAATTTAAGGAGAATGTGTGGTGTGATAAAGAATTAGAGGATAAAAGGAAACTAGGATACTACAAGGAGGTGGTCAACCCTAATTTAGAAGATCAAAATTACCTCTCAGTTTTGAGAAGTGTAAAGAAGAAAATAAACATTGCTAAAATAAGAACAAACTCTCACGAACTACATAGTGAAACTGGACGTTGGAGAATTCCAAAAACACTGTGGGATGAAAGGATCTACCATCTTTGTGACACTGAAAGGGTTGAATATGAAAAACGCTTCCTCTTATATTTCCTTGCCTATTCCCAAATTAGATCCCAATTTAAAAATAGTTGCCACAATAGAGACCTTCCTAACCTACTAAGTCATCAAAACTATGGTGATCTTGGAACACTTCCCTCAATGTTTTTTTAGCACAAAAATGTAATTTTAAAGAAATTGAAGTAATCCCTTTCCTTCTTAAGGTCTAATAGACTAATTGGTC
>JASDQU010242214.1:32960-44711 GCA_032191745.1 Picea mariana
ATCTTCTCTCTCATTTCCGCTTCTTCCTTCTGTGTTGCTATGTTGGCTTCCAAACACTGCTTTTGATATTCAAGATTTTCTTTGATCTTTATAGCTTCTTCTAGCTGAGTTCTTAAGTTCTCGATGACCGATTGGGATTCTTCAAAAATGTGAACACTTTCCTTTTGTTTCATCAATCTTTCTTGAGTGACTTGTTTTCTTCTCTTAGTTCATCTAAAGCACTAATCAATTTTGCCTCATAATTGTCTTCTTTTTCAATTTGTTTTTCTGTCTCATTTCCTTCATGGAATTCTATTTCGAGATGTCCGTGTTTTTCAAAATTAAAGCAAAACAACATACTTCTGTTGATTATGTACTCTTCATCTTCTGAATCTGTTTGACATGGTGAACATATTTCTTCTTGATCTGTACCTGCATCTTCTTTGGCATTTTCTGAATCTGTGATGGGTGAAGAATATATGTCATGTAACTTATCCCAAATTTCTTTGGCTGATGAACATTCACCAACCTTTTCTCTTACCATATTAGGTAATTCTTCCCAGATGAAATCCATTGCTATTTTGTTATAGTTCTTCAATTCCTTCTTGGCTGCAGTCTTTGCCCTTTTTGAACTATCATATCCTGTAACGACTGATAGCCAAATATAATTCCCATGTGCCTGTAGAAATAATTTCTTCCTTATGCTCCACATCTCATACTTTAAACCATTTTGACCATTAAACAATGGTACTCCATTCTCAGAATAATCCACGATCTCCTTCCAATGTTTAAACTGTTTCCTGAAGGAACCTATTCTGATATCAATTGTTGGATTACTGAGAGGGAGAGTGAATCAGTAATAGATCAATTCAATTCTTTTAACCACAATATGAAAGTGTTATATCAATGTAGAATTATCATCCAATAGTTGCAGAGTAAATAAACAATGAACAAATGAGCAATAATACACATACACAGTACACCAGTGTTTTTACGTGGAAACCCAAAGTGAGAGAAAACCACAAAATGCTTTTTCTTATATGTCTTTAAGAATTACATTCATTGGAAGCACCAATGTTGTCCCTTGGTTATGGAAGAAAGTGAAGAATGAGGAAGAAAAGGGAAAAAGAGAGCTTCACGAGAGACACAATGACTATTGCTAGGTTGAAGTGAGCGAAAGAACAGAAAATATGGAGTGAAGTGCGGAAAAGCAAGCCGTTGGATGAGGAGATCAAGGATGACAAATCAACAAGAAAGATGGACCAAGGATGACCCATGAAGTGGAAAAAGCCAACATTATATGCCTTGGAGCATCGCGAGATGAAGAAGGAAAGACAAGCTGACGAACCCTGGAAATAACGGGTCAAGTTGACTTAGGGTTGTAGACACCTAGGGTTTTGGTAATTAGGGTTTTGACACCTAGGTTTCGACCTGAGGCTGTCGGTGAGGGATTGTAATGTATAAATAGAGGTCGAGAGGACCTAGGTCGGGTCGGTACTGTTGTTAAGCCTTGTTATTGGTTGATTGTTCATTGAGAGAATGTTGTTTTGTGAGTAAAGGAAGCGCTGAGAGTGAGAACCTTCTAGTATTGTAAGATCTTCAGCTGGGTGCGAAGATCAAGTATTGTAGCTAGGTATGCAGGAAGGGGAGAAGGAAAGAGAGAAGATAAAGGATCTGCTGGCCAAGAGCGCAGATCATAACTGTAAGCTTTATCTTAATATATCATAAGCACAGTTATGTGGACGTAGCCCTAGAGAGAGGGTGGACCACGTACATCTATTGTTGTGTGTGTGATTGATTCTTTGAGCTCTGTCATTGTTACATTGTTATCTACATTATTGTATTAGACCATATCTATAACTGTGAAGGATAGATCTAGCTAGTTGAATGGTAGATGCATGTTATGATGCTATTGTAATAAGAACCACTTGATATTCCCTTGGTTGTAGACATCTCTGTCCCG
The DNA here is from genome assembly GCA_032191745.1 of Picea mariana. Lineage (NCBI taxonomy): Eukaryota > Viridiplantae > Streptophyta > Pinopsida > Pinales > Pinaceae > Picea > Picea mariana. The sequence continues at coordinate 34,903 of JASDQU010242214.1, forward strand.
CAACCCCCTCATAGTTGCTTCGGGTGAGACTGCATATGCTTCGCAGGTGCTGTCGAAAGGGCTAGTAGCTAGGGCTTGTTGGTGCGCTCTTGGAGCTGAAACCTGGGTCTCCCCTTATGCCAACAAATGGTTCTATTGCCGGGACATGAATCTTTTTAAGGGAATGTCAAGGTGGTTCCCATTGAAGAAAAAGATTCAGAAGTGGATAGAGAATGAAGAGAAGGACTTCGCTGAAGCCCAGAAAAAGAACCCTAAAATAAGCACTGAAGATTGGCTACAAAGATACATCTTCACCGACATTCATGAGATCTTCTTTGGAGGAATCCATCAGGAGCTACACGAGTGGTTAGATAGGTTAGCTGACACATAGTTTGAAATCATATCTAGACCTCCTGTGGTTTGGACACCAACATTGATCTAGAAGGTCAAGAGAGTCGACAACGCTGTATCCAGAGGAGTAGATCACTGGTTTGATAGTACCATCGGAGGGTATATCACCGAGTTTGCTGTTGACAAAACATAATCGTATAGCCAAGCTGAGAGATACTTTTTTAAAGGACCCAGAGGAAAATTTTTGCACTTCCTGAAGCTAAGAATCAAGATGCTCTTGCATGAAAACCACATCTTGAAGATACAGTAGATTGATCGGACCTGAAAAGGCTAATGTTTAAGACCTCGGACAACGACAATGACACAAAAATAGGACATACACACAGTGGGAAAGTAGTCTGAGGAGTTCACCTTGAGAACTTGTTTAAGAAAAACTATGGAGAAGAGGGTTTCTATAGTGGAGAAGAGGTAGATCTAACTGATGAAGAGCATCCAAAGCCCACCAGAACAGAAGAAGGGGAAGCTGAAGAACTGTGCCAAAGCGAGACAAAAACCTCAGGAATTGCATGAACTACTGAAGTAAGTAACACTAATCCTCATGTTGTCCCAACAATATTTAGCAGTCAGAATAGTCAGAACCACCAGAGTCTTCAGAGTACTGTTACTAGTAGCTCAACATCTATTCAGACAAGAACCCTAGTCATCTCTATAGTAGATGAAATGAGACTCCCTATCTTTAGAGGAGATGGATCTGAAGATCCATATCAACATTAGTTTTTGTGTGAGGTCGTATGGAATATTAAAAGTATCACCGATGAAGCCATCAAGAGAACCCAATTCACAACTACGCTAAGGGACCGTGCACTGAGCTGGTACATGAAACTTGTCCAAGGACTGGCACAACCTAAGCCCCTAAATGAGATCAATAATGCTTTGATTGCAGAGTTTAAGAAACCTAATTCAGAGTCACAATGTATTACAAAACTAAAAGAGATTAAACAAAAGGTAGCAGAACCTGTTTGGGAGTTCGACCAGAGATTCAAGACCCTGACATGCCGATTAACTTTCCAGATACCCGATGAACAAAAAAAATAATGGTTCATCACTATGATGTTACCACACATAAGAGTCTCTCTGATGCAACAGAAGATTGCATCTCAGGCAGAATCTTTGGAGATCTCCATGAAGCTTGAATCAACACCGATGGGAGAATCTAGCTCAAGCATTAGCCAGATCATGAGCCAACTAACTAGTTTGTCTTTACAGGTCGAGGATATGAAGAAGGATAAGGGAAAAGACAAAAGGGAAGATATCTGGTGTGTAATATGTAGATATGAAGGCCATGATAAGGAACACTGTCTCTTATTTGATGAGTACTTGGCATCAGGGGCACCGAGCCCCTTAAAGCAAGTTAGCCTACCCTAGTGCGATGTATGCAGAAATAGGCATCACCCAGGTGAGTGCTACTACATGCAGAAGTATGTCCAGACACCCACAAAATTGTATTGTACATTTTGTAAATCAATAGGGCATGATGATAGAGATTGTAGAGCTTATGATCTCATGCATGAAAGGTTGAGAGACATATACAAGATTCAAGGAGAAGTACAACAAGAAGTAAACACTCTGCAGTACAACTCTCTGGGGAGAGAAAATTTCACTCCTCGTGGTGGCTACAGAAGACGAGGACGAGGAGGAGGTATGGGCTGAGGCCGAGGACAAATAATCTGTTACAACTGCGCGCATCCAGGACATTTAGCAAGGGATTGTCACAATCCCTGGACAACCTGTAGTTACTGGAACTCCTTCGAGCATGTCATAGGGGAATGCCCTGTGTTGCTGGCTAAACTTCAGGAAAGACGAGGACCTCAAAAAAACCCACAAGTACAACTGATATATGCTTAACCTCACGGAATAGACCCTAGAGTCACTGTTATCACTCGAGGAGGCGCTGCTACAAGAGAAGATAGAGCAACCCAAGGAAAGACTGAAAACGACCACGGAGTCAGGAAAGCTACAGAAAAGACCCCAACATTCGATGCTAAGAAAGAAAGATAGATATTCGAGGAGGCAAGAAAAGAGTTCAAAGGAGATCAAGGATCTTCATCAAAGAGACAATAAAAAATCAAAGAATATGGCATGCCCCAGGCATTTGATCCATCTGTATCGCCAACAGAAGGGAAAGAGGTAATCAAACTCATGGAATTTTTGTACACTTTTGTTAAGTTGATTCAAGATAAAGGCGTTGTACAAGAATTACAAGGTTTAATCAAGCAGTATGAGCTAGGAAAGATAGATCCCTTACTGAATAGGGAAGTGCACCAAATTGGAAAAAGGAGAAGGACAAATAAATAATTAGACTTGAATGCTCAGATAGGAGAGTATGAGATAGACTATGTGGTCCTCGACTTAGGGTCAGAGGTCAATGCCATGAAGAAGCAGAATTGGGCACTGATGGGAAAATCCAAGCTGATATATTCCCCTATTAGGCTTCGCATGGCTAATCAACAAGCTTCCAACCCATTTGGACGATTAGAGCATGTCCCAGTGGACATCGATGGAGTAAGAACCTTTGTAGATTTTGAGGTAATTGAAATTGTTGATGATAGCTGCCCTTACCCTGCATTGTTAGAAATTGATTGGGCCTTCGACAATTCTACTATTGTTGATCTAAAGAAAATACACATGACATTTGAGAAAGCTAGCCTTAGGGTCATTACACCTTTAGATCCAGATGAGGGTCCATGATACACATAACCTATCAGAGAAGAGGACCACACATTTGAACTGGAAAACATCTACAAATTAACAGCCAGACAACAAGATTATATCAACCCTACAACTGATGGGAATCTAAGCTGGCGAAGTGAAAACACATGTTCATCCGACTCGGAAGAAGTGTTGGATAAATGGAAAAACCAGATGTACGAAGTATCTACAAGAAGATATGCTAGGCTAACCAGAGAAGTTCGCTAGATTGGCACAATAGTGATTAATCTACCCACATTTGATGGGCTGAACCCCTTAGAGAACTTCTTATCAGAATTTGAGACAAGTGTACCAACACAACAGAGGTTGTTGGTGATGGATGAGGCCATGAAAGCCACACCAACAAGATGGTGGGGGACACATAAAAGCAATATTACAGATTGAACACAATGCCAAACTTTGATGACAGTGCGGTTTTCAGCACAAGTAGGAAGATGTGAAGCAAGGTACACAGGTCGAAGCTGCCCAAAGGACCATGTACGAAGCTGCAAGGAGTGACAGTCCTAGAGAACAATGGGTACACATATTCGTCAATACACTGGATACCACCCTGATTAAATGGAACCTTCAAGCAGAGCTGCGCCTTGTCACTTCAGAATGGGAAGGTATGATCCAAAATTTTATAACCACCTTTTTGTTTGACATTGAATTTTCTTCTGTAGATCAAGCACTACAGACGGTGATACAAAAAGTATTTAAGGAGGCATCTGGCCTCCCTTTGAATCAAGAAGAGGATGAATGGACTGTGCCCCTCGAGAAACTACAGACCTTCTACAACATTAATGCCGACGAAGACGATGATCCAAGGAAGGTGAATATCGCAGAAACATAAGGTCAGAGAGATGTGGAAGGACCAGGAGTTGAACTGCCATTCATTGGACAATTGATAAAGATAAAGAAAGTCAATATCAGGATAGAGGAGACACGAAAGCTTGCCAATGTCGAATATTATTGGGACGTTGCTACCACTGACAAAATCACAGAATTATTGCACAAGTATCAGGACTTGTTCCCGACCAAGTTCATTGATATGAAGGGAATCAAATGAATTATGGGAGAAATGAGAATACCTTTGAAACCAGATGCGAAGCTAGTCAAGAAAAGACCCTACAGATTGAACCTGAAATATAAGGAAAAATTAAAGATTGAGCTCGACAGAATGATGGAAGCAGGGATTATTGAACCTGTCGAAGAGTCAGAGTGGATTAGCCCCATGGTAGTGCAAGATAAAAAGACAGGTGAGATTAGGATTTGCATAGATCTCAGGAAGTTGAATGATGCTTGTCTACATGATCCTTTCCCTACACCATTCACAGACGAAGTGCTAGATAACGTGGGATGCCAAGAAGTATATTATTTTACAAATGGGTTTTCGGGATACCACCAGATCTACATCGCCATGGAGGACCGCCATAAGACTACATTTGCCACAGAGTGGAGATCCTACCAATATACAGTAATTCCATTTGGACTGAAGAATTCCCCAACCATATTTTCTAGGGTGGTGGTTGAAGCCTTCAAAGAATTTTTGCATAAGTTTTTAGAATCATACTTTGATGACTAGACTGTTTTTAGTTTGTTGAAAAATCATATCGAATGTCTAAGGCTAATGCTGGATAAATGTAGGTAGTGTCAAATTGCTTTGAATTTGAAGAAGTGCATCTTCTTCTCACCATTTGGAGTATTATTAGGTCATATTGTATGCAAGCAAGGATTGTTGGTGGATCCATCCAAAATTGCAATTATAGTTGATTTACCACCACCTACATCAGTCAAACAATCGCGCAATGCACTAGGACATACTGACTATTACAGGAAATTTATCGAAGGATATGCTCAGATTACTGCGCCAATGGAGAAGTTATTAAAGAAAGATTGTCAGTTTGGTTGGACAGACGAATGCCAGCAGAGCTTCGACACACTGAAACAAAAGATGGTGACTGTGCCCATTCTAGTCTTTCCATACTGGAGCAAGGAATTTCATGTGCATGTTGATGCATCTTCTATTGCACTAGGAGAATTACTAACACAACTTGGAGAAGGGGACATTGATCATCCATTATCATTTGCCAGCAGAAAACTATCCATAGCTGAAATCAATTACACTACTACAGAGAGAGAGGGATTAGCCATGGTGTATGCATTGCAGAAACTCTGCCACTACTTGTTGGGAGGACACTTTAAAATGTTTACCAATCACTCCGTGTTGAAGTACCTAGTCAACAAGTCAGTGTTGGGGGGGAGAATATGCAGATGGCTTCTCTTGTTTCAAGAATATGATTTTGAGATCATAGTTAAGCCAGGAAGAATGAATAAGGGTCCATACCACCTGTCGAGGTTGGAGCATGGAAAAGAACCTACTAGTCTGGAGGATACACTACCGGATGCACAGCTGCTCGCCATTAGAAATATTGATGACCACTTCGCATACATAGTTCAGTTCCTGTCAACAGGAATGGCTCCAGGCAAGTACACGATTCCTCAAAAGAAACAACTAGTGGTGCGTGTTGCAGATTTTTCACTGATAGTTGGTCAACTATATAAAATGGGACCTGATGAGATACTAATAATATGTGTGATGGAGAAAGAACACCCTATGATCCTCAAAGAATCTCATGAAGGCATTGTAGGAGGACATTACGCAGGAAAAGCAACTGCGCAAAAGGTTCTGTGAGCTGGCCTTTGGTGGCCTACGTTACACAGAGATGCTAAAGAATATACCAGAGCATGCGATGCATGAAAACGAGTTGGAAAACCATCCTGAAGGGATGAAATACCATTAGCACCACAGATGAACCTACATGCATTTGAAAAATGGGCCATTGACTTCCTGGGACCTATAAACCCACCAAGAAAGCGCACAGGAGCAAGGTATATTATCACTGCGACATAATACTTGATTTGATGGGCCGAAGCAAGAGCAATCAAGGACTGTAGTGTAGCTACAACTGCACATTTTATATTTGATGACATAATAACCAGGTTTGGATTCCCTAAGGTCCTTATGATTGATCAAGGTACACACTTCATCAATAAGACAGTTGAAGCCTTGACTGAAGAATTTGTAGTCCACCATAAAAAAGTACACCTTACCATCCACAAGCAAACATAATGGTTGAAGCATTCAACAATATCTTGGAGACAACATTGACAAAGATTTGCAGTGTGAACAGGGATGACTAGGATTTAAGAGTACCAACAATACTCTGGGCTTATAGAACCACTTGCAAGAAATTAACAATGCAGACCCCTTTCAAGTTGGTTTATGGTCTTGAAGCTGTTGTCCCAATGGAGTACTTGGTACTAAGCTTAAGAATTGCGGCATCTACAGACATGGATGATACTAGCTCTATTCATGAGAGGCTATCACAGTTGGTCGAACTAGAAGAAGACAGATTCATTGCAGGCTTCCATCAACAAATTTAGAAGGAACGAGAAAAGGCCTATCATGACAGACACATCAAGAAGAAGATATTTAGGCAAGGTGATTTAGTACTGGTATATGACAATAAGTTTATCAAACACCTTGGGAAGTTCATAATGCATTGGCTCAGACCATATGAGATTGCCTATGTTACATAAGGAGGAGCTGCGTAGCTGAAGACATTGAAAGGAGACTGGAAGGAAGGCTTGGTGAATGGGAGTCGGCTGAAGTTGTACTATGACAACCAGCTGCCTTGCATCTCTTAGTAGAATTAAGAAGATAACTAGGTACCAGGTGTAGTTGAAACTGGGTACCAGACACAGAAAAGACAGTTTTCACAACGATGAAAAGGAGGCATAAAGAAGAAATCAAGGGCTGCACTGCGCAGTTGAAAGTCAAAGTAAAACAAGAGGATCAGATCTCAAGTGCCTCAGGATGAGTCACATGTGAGTGTTTGGGACCTGTTGGCCCTTGGTTATGGAAGGAAGCGAAGAACGAGGAAGAAAAGGTAAAAAGAAAGCTTCGCGGGAGACACAGTGACTGTCACTGGGTCGAAGTGAGCAAAAGAACAGAAAAGATGGAGCGAAGTGCATAAAAGCAAGCCGTTGGATGAGGAGATCGAGGATGACAGATCAACAATAAAGATGGATCGAGGATGACCCAGGAAGTGGAAAAATCCAACATTAGATTCCTTGGAGCACTGCGAGATGAAGAAGGAAAGACAGGCTGGCGAAGTTTGGAAAGAACGGGTCAAGTTGACCTAGGGTTGTAGACACCTAGGGTTTTGGTAATTAGGGTTTTGACACCTAGGTTTTGACCTAAGGCTATTGGTGAGGGATTTTAATGTATAAATAGAGGTCGAGAGGACCTAGGTCGGGTCGGTACTGTCGTTAAGCCTTGTTATTGGTTGATTGTTCATTGAGAGAATGTTGTATTGTGAGTAAGAGAAGTGATGAGAGTGAGAGCCTTCTGGTATTGTAATATCTTCAGCTGGGTGAGAAGATCAAGTCCTGCAACTGGGTGCGTAGGAAGGGGAGAAGGAGAGAGAGAAGAGAAAGGATCTGCTAGCCAAGAGCGTAGATCAAAACTGTAATCTTTATCTTAATATATCATAAGCATAGTTATGTGGACGTAGCCCTAGAGAGAGGGTGAACCACGTACATCTGTTGTTGTGTGTGTGATTGATGCTTTGAGATCTGTCATTGTTACATTGTTATCTGCATTATTGTATTAGATTAGATCTATAGCTGTGAAGGATAGATCTAGCTAGCCGAATGGTAGATGCATGTTATGTTGCTATTGTAATAAGAACCACTTGATATTCCCCTGGTTGTAGACATCTCTGTCCTGCAACCCCCTCATAGCTGCTTCGGGTGAGACTACATCTGCTTCACAGGTGCTGTTGAAAGGGCCAGTAGCTAGGGCTTGTTGGTGTGCTGTTGGAACCGAACCCTGGGTCTTCCCCTGTGCCAACAACCAACTTCCTTTGTTTTCCAGCTGCAACTGGAAGGAGGCTCCAACCCCCTAGTTTCTCAGGTTACAACCTGAGGGAAACTCCAACTCCCCAATTCTCTAGCTACAACTAGAAAGAGGCCACAACCCCCTATGTTCTCTGGCTACAACCGAAAGGTGGATACAACCACCTATCCTTGCCCTATCCAACCGCACTGACGTAGAAGTAGAATGATAGAACCATTTTCACACTATCACTGTGAGATATACTGTTGTAAACCTGTACTAATCAACATGCACCAAACAACCTATACCAATAACCTGAACCATGCATCAACCTGTACCTCAACCTGTAATCAATCTGTACCATAAACAAGTGCATCAACCATGCACCAACCTGTAATCAATCTGTACTATAAACAATTGCATCAAGCATGCACCAACCTGTATCTCAACCTGTACCATGAACAAGTGCATCAACCATGCACCAAACCTGTACAAATAACATGTCACAACAACCTGTCCAAACAACCTATCACAACAACATGTCTCATCAATATTATCAACCAAAATAGATCTACTCACCAAGCTCAATCACCAAGACAACTCTCAAATCTGTGCATCAACTAAGCATAACACAACAACTCAAAATCATCACCAAGATCAATATGTGCTTCTAATAATATACCAATACAAGTATGCTACATCATCCATAAACCATGTGTCAACAATACTACTATTAAGTGCCTCCAACCATGTATCAAGTATGTACCAATCATGTATCAACTACTCATCAAGATGTACCAACATCATCAACTATACACCTCATGTATGTGCGAACTCATCAACTACTTGTCTCAACCATGTACCCAACATGTACCTCAATCGAAATCCCTCATCAATTTCATCATCCAAATCTGATTTGTAACTCTGTAATAGACCTGGTGTATAAGATCACATACCTGCAAACCTTCCTTAACATTAACAACAAGAGACTAACATTTTCATCAAACTTTACTTTAGTCTCACATGACTAATTTTGGATGAGTCAACAACCCTAACTTGAAATAATCATAACTATGTACCTGTAATGAATAAATATCTAAAAATGGTACACAATATTCTTCAGTGTATTTTATGCAATTCATCCAGAATTCACTACTTGGAACCTCTCAGAAAGGAGTTATACCAAAAATGGCATACCTTGTTGAATTCTAACTTATTCTAGAGAGAGAACTTGTAGAGCATGCCACGCACAAAATATTTGTTTTGTGGATCTGAAAAATGTACATAGAATACTACAGACAATACTCTAACCAATACATTTGGTCTTACTGAATTTGGATCTGTTATGAAGAATTTATGACGTTTTTACCTGAAACACATGTTTTAGACTAGTTTTAGGACTAGCCACAAACCCTATTTTCCATGGCGTGTAACTCCAAAATTACAACGAACCACAAGCTAAAATATGTATCACAGCTACTTGGATATGTTTCCTCAATGGCTCCCAATTTCATGGTCTGAATCATTCTAGAAAGAAAGTTATTGCGAAAATGGTGAGATGACCTGTAAATAACATATCTTAGAAAGCATCATCAAAAGAATTTATCCTCCCTTGAATTTCAGCCTTCTTTACTTCACCTTCCCTTTGAAATTCGGCTTAGATATCCTTTGGTTACCTCAATCACCTGTAGATATTCAATATGCTCAAGTGTGATTAAAATGAGAGAGCCTTGCCTCTTATTTATACTTTCATGTAGCTTCCTCAAGGGGTTACCTTTTAACCATCTTAACCCACTTTCCTTATTTTAGGGTTAACCCACTTCTAACC
>JASDQU010242214.1:59951-86001 GCA_032191745.1 Picea mariana
ACCACCTCCTTGTAGTATCCTAGTTTCCTTTTATCCTCTAATTCTTTATCACACCACACATTCTCCTTAAATTTAGAAGTGATAATATTTGTAATATTATCAGTATTCTACATGATGACTTCTTCTTGTATTCCCCAATGATTTAGCCAAGATTGGGCATCTTTATGCCATCCCCGCTTGAGCCGTTGGTGGTTTTGGCTAGAGTTTGAAGCAATTTTTTAGAGCCTCTTGTCATCCATGTTGTTTATCTTGTACTTGTAAGTTAGCTATATTGTCCTCCTCATAGAAGCAAGCCTTTCCCCCTTCGAGAGCATTGCTAAAAAAAACAATAATAAAAAAATAAAAAAATGAAATAATAAAAAAAAAATTACACCCTAAGAAATTGGATCCCTCTCGGTGCTTGACAGCTCTGGGTTTAACATGAATCTGCGTTGGTAAATACATTATAATGTATATATAACTTAATTACTATTTATGATTAAAAAAATGTAATAAATTTTGATTTTTTTAAACACAAAAATTCACTTTATATATGAAAACCAATATTCTTTCAAGAATAAGTAAGAGGATTTTAGGGGTATAACATGTGATTTAAACAATTTATCATTGTTTTCTTCTACACTTTTAGAGAATAAACTTTTTTTATTAGTCCCCGTCAAAGGCCTGGGGCTATAACAATCGTTTTTACGTTGATTGCGTTTTTGTTTTTACGTGGACTAAAAATTCGGTGCTATTGTCCAAAGTTTAACTTTGTTGGGAGAAATCTAATTTTTATTCTTGTGTTCCGATTGGTCCTTCAAAAACTCTGTGGGCCAGACAATATTGTCTTTCGATTGTTCATTAAATTTAGTATCATTCATAAATTTTGAAGGGATTTTTGTGTACTGTATGACATGATTCTATGTGACAACTTTCATGGATTACAATGTGTTTTAACTGAATTATTTTGTTCTAATTAATTATTGAATTCTTTGTGTTTGATCACTATATAGTGTGCTATAATCCAGGAAGGCGAGGTTCTTCCCAAAGTTACAAGTGTTGCGATGGCGACTTGCAAGACATATGTTTTTTGGGCTTGTACACATCTTTGAGAGTGGGTAAGAAGTCTCGTGCATCTAGTATCTTTCTTTTAACCAATTGGTTGCCATATTAATATATGGATTTTAGACAAGTGAAATTAGTTTCTCTGATTGTTGTTTGATAGATTTTGCTTTATGCATAGTGCAACTACTTCTGCTGTGTTGTTGGTTTTTCCAGAAGCAAGTAAAGCAAGCCAGGGGTTGTTATAGATATTGTGTAGGCCGAAAAAAATCAAAGGTGAACATGGAGATAATGTGTGTTGTTTTGAGGTTTTATTGTTCACTTTGTTTTGGGGTTGCTTAATGTGTTTATGGTTCATAAAGACGAATTTGTTCTGGATATCCAAGTGCTATGAGTCGCAAGTTACAAGAGTTCTAATTTTGGGGTTCTAGAAATCTATGTCAGAGTGTAATAAATCCTCCACATTGTATGTTATATGCTAATGAAGATTAGGTCCTGATTCCTATTTTGTGTTTTCAGAATTAAGTTAAGTCAGTCGGGGGCTATTTCAGAAATTTCATAGGACAAAAATAATCAGAGTTAAGCATAAACAAAAAAGGTGTGTTGTTGTCAGCTTGCATTTTTCTTCTTATTTTGCAGTTGCTTGATGCTATGGAGATAGTACAGGTATAAAGTTAGGGAGCAGTGCATTATTTTGCATGTGTTGTAGAGAAATGCTATTTTTAGGTTGGATGCATTTTCATATGGTGTAAGGGATTGTTTAGTTGGTGCACTGCATTGTATTCCATCTGGTTTTTTTTTTGAGGGGGGGTTTGATTATAGTATAAGAGGGTATAGTTTAGAAATACGAGCATTTTTTAGGTTGTTCAGAGGCTTTTGCTATGAACATATGGCTACACTTGATGCAACTATGTCTTGTGCACCTAGAAAATCCACATATAAGCAACACATTTGCTTCACACTACTTCTAGATACATGGCCTTTCCTCCTAAATCAAAGCAAATCAATTTACCATAAATCAATGACCTATCTTGCAAATTACGACGCTTATCACAATGATGAATGAAAAACTATTGGAAACATGGAGGTGCGGAAGTGCAACAATACGAGGGGATGACTTGTGTAGGTTCTCCAGACAAGGCTTAAAAATAGATTGTATTAAATAGACCAAGTATAGCTATGTCGGCTGTAAAAGTGTCGAGGCATCTAAGCACGACAATGCCAGACTATAAGAAATATGAAATATTGGTGCAAGGGTTGAAAGCATGGATTCTCTACAGGAGGATTCAAAATAGACTGAGTGATTGATTTGTAAAGCACATTCCTATGAAGGGCATCACAATATGGCATCAACAAAAGCATTTGCACAAAATAAAAAAATGATAGGTATAAAGGCATTCTAGCACAAAATTTTCATAACAAAAATAAATCAGAGAGCTCAAATTGCTTCAAGACCAAGTGCATTGTGCATGTTTACTAAGGTGTATTTTCCAAACACATAAACAATCTTCGGAACACAAGTAACTGCACTGTTGCACTTATGCATCACCTTAGTTCCAATACCTAGTGTTTTTTTTATCAGGTTATGTGGAAGCTTTTGCTGTTGCAATATTCAAATGCTCTTGAGTGGCATATGCTTCGTATAGCAGATGCTTGCTCTATTTTCATTCCTTGTGCCGAGATTCTACACTTTCAACTATTGTGTTGAGAATTCATGCCACTTATGGTCTAGAATTGACATAGTTGGTTGCTTGGACACTAGTGCAATTAGCAGAGCGATGTCATCAACACTTTTGCACATGTGTATGTTGCATAGGGTCAATACTTGGTCTATTTAGCAATTGGTATATATTCAAATATTGTGTAGATAACTAATACTTCTCCTCTTTCTGCACTATCATAGTTACACATCCCCTCACTTCCAATAGTTCCCCATGAGGGATTGTGACAAGCGTCATAATTTACAGGATAACTCATTGATTTATGATACATTGGTTTTCTTCGATTTATGAGGAAATGGAAGGGATCTAGAAGCAATGTGAAATAAATCTGTCAGTTGCTTGATTGTTTTTGTTTATGATTGCCCCTATTTGAAAGGTAGTTGATATATGTGAAAAAAACAATTTAACAAATTCACATCCTATTGTTTGATAGTGTGTGCTCCACGCATAGTGCATTACTTGGTTTCATTCAAATTTTCATTAGAATTGGTGTAATGTTTAAGAAAACCAGTCCTTTTTTTTCAACTGTATTACCAAATCAAATGGTTGAATGAAATATTCGTGATGTGCATCATATATGTGAAAGAAATTTAGTAGTTGCTTAACATTTTTCTTTTTTAGGGGTAGATTAAATTGGTCAAGAGGTATTTCAGAAACTATATAGACAAAAAAGGAAACAAAGATAAACAAAGACAAAAATAAGCTATGTTGTTTTGAGATTTTTTTTTTTTTGTCCCCCTAGTTGCTCAATGCTATAGAGATAACTTAAGCATCATCTCAATGACATAAACTAAAACATGAAAGATATAATGTCATGAGATCATTAAAAAACTATGTTCTAGAATTGTACACAAGGCTGAAAACATCACTATAAATAAACAATAGACTGTTGTTTTGGACTTTCAAATTTGAAATGCATGTAAGTCATAATAAACATTGACATGTTGAAGTACATGGAAATCCAAACACATATAGGCATATTTACATATTTTTTTTACATATTCACAATTTTTTTATTTCCTTGTTGCTGAACAAAAGCATGTTTTCATATTCTTCTTACATATCTAGAAAGTTATTATGTATGTGTTGGATCAAGAAATTGTGTTGGACATGACAAACAACTAATATAACAAAGGTTATGGTCATAGAGAAAACCAAATATCGTCAATTTGCATTGCATTTTCATCTCGTTGCCATCCATCTGCATTATTATCTGTCTTGCTCGATGTACAATACATCACCAGTGTTCAAAAATAAAATAGGGAAAAAAAAAAAACATGGAACAAGAATTTGAGAGGTACATTTTTCTAATTTTATCTGTATACTATTCATTTGCTGCTCATTTGCAATTTGTTAATATTGTATATTTCATGCAATTTTGACTTAAGGGTTAATTTTCATGTTCATTGCATTTGGTGCACTGCTTTCACATGAAAATGAAATAGAAAAATTGTAGGAGAGCAAGAAGTCACAAGCAATACATGAGAAGAAACTCAAGAACAATGTCCCAAGATGAGGTATGTCTGTAACAATTAGACAATAAACACTTTTGTTTTGGTAAATTATATGCATATGCAACAATATATATCCATACTACATAGTAGTACATATAATACAAAGTGCATATTGCATCTGTGGATATCCTATCGGTGGTGGGTTGAAAATCCAAGGTTTTTCAAGATTTGATCTACAAAAATCCAAGGCATCTGCATATTGAATGTTTAGTGGTGGATTGAAAAATTTGTCACCTGAGATGATCTAGGAATTACATGGACCAACTAGCCTTCTATCAAATGTGAGTGGACAATGTATTGAAGAAAAATTATTGGACTTGATTTGATTGGATGATAGTGTATTAACGTAGTAATAAACATACAACATTAAAATAGATAACCATTGAATTAAGAAAAGTCACAATGGATTGAAAAACATAAATAGAGTTTGTATTATTTTCATTTGATACGAATGACACATACAAAGGTAGATTAGTACATTTCATAGAACTATGCTATGTACTTTGCTTATTTCAATAATGGTTACATGGCTCTCCGCCATGGGTTTTGTTTTGTTAATATGTGGTTTTCCTATCATTTGACGCTTATCTGTCAAAGGGAAACAAGATTTGGGAACAAAATGATCTTATTTATTCATATCTATTAACCCTATAACTTGATGCAATGAGTGTTATAGAGCAAAAAGAAGAGAAAGCAAGGATAGTGTTGACATCTGGTGCATGATGGTTTATTCCTCCATAGATTGAAACATGTTACATACTTTTAACACTAACATTCGGTACTTAACAAGTTTCGAACATTATTAGCTTGGCGGTCCTCAACTCAAGTAGTAATGGGACGTTAGAAAAATGCTCTGTTGAATTGTGAGTGTTTTGAATGTGGCTAGGTTGGATACTCACACATTGATTAAGTGAAAACCATCTATCTGGGATGTTGTTGTAGCCCAATACAAATTTTTGAATGAGTAGAGTCATCCTGGATGTGGAAGCTGGACTTGATGTACATTTGTCTAGGTTGACGACATCTCTTTTATTGGCCTTTGTCTGAACCGACGAATTATGGGCATGCTTCATCCTGCATTCCAGAAATCCAAGCACTAGCTAACCCAAGTGGTGCATCTAGAACTTATCCTAGTTACTCGAGCACTTGCTAATAGTAAGGACCAAGTAACTACTCCAACAGACATGCCCGAAGTCATCCTTTTTTCTGGTTAAGCCTGGTTGATAATGAGGAAGAAGAGGAAAACTAAAACCGATAGAGAGGGTAGTCCACATAATGGACCTTCCAAGTTCAACAAAGGTGTTGATACATGGTGACATGCACAATAGATGTTGACTCAGAGAGGTGGTGAACCACATGAACTTCAAAGCACAGTTCAAGCAACTATTTGGAAAGGCTAGGGATCTTTCTCATCGACTGTAGGCCAAGTCCCCTCCCCAACAATTTCCTTCTTAGTGTCAACCGAAGTGAGAATGAAACGTTGGGACTACAAGCAGTCTGCATGAATTATGGGCTATAATAAATTGCATGTTTTCTAGGAGAAGCCATGGATATGGTGAATTTTTGGTCGAACTATGGTTCCTGGAATAAATGGACTTGATGGCTGGGTGGTTGGTGGAAATGCTTAATTGACAGCTTGTGGGAGCTCTATTTGTGAAGAAATATAGATTGGTCGAGAATAATATGGCCCTAGCAAGTCATATAAATAGTTGGAAAGACGATCGAAAACTGGCGCAATGATGTTCCCATTTTTTCCCCAGCTCCATGCGTCGGTGTTCTTGTACTGATATGTTGCAATTTAGATTTAGGTTCCTTTAATACTATATGTAGCGACAATGATTCACTATACTCATGGTGTCCCTTACACAATGTGGGTTCATAACTATCCACACGCGTCGTACGTGTGTGATCTAGATGGATCAGATTTCTTGATGCTTTGATATTGCAAAATCCCTTTAGTCCTTGTGTCGCCTATGCAACAGTGTCATAGTTTCCAGTCTCCTATGTGTTGCCCATGAATTCACCTGTAATCTGATATCTGCAAATCTGTTGACTTGTCAGGTTGTCTTGTAAATGGATAGGTAAAGTGACTTTTGATGACAATTTTTTTGGAAGATGGTTACATCTTGAGTTAGTACATCATTTTCATGAGGGATGTCTTCAACTTCAATACTAGTCATCAATTTACAGTACTTGTCATCTAACAATTTCCATGAAGTTAAATTTCATGTCATATTGTTTAAGTTTAGCAAGGAGGTTTGTTCGTTGACCTTATCTAAATTGTTGTTGAAGCAATATTTCTACTGGAAGGTGTCCTACATAGGCTATCTGCACAAGAATATTTTTTTCTTTTTCTATCTCCTATACGTTTGTTTTTTTAAATGCATTTTGATAAACGTGCAAGTTATGAATAGTACATTACGAAGGTCAAATTTCTTTAAGGCCAAGTGCACAGGGCATATTTATTAAAATCTGCTTTCCAAACTTGAGTTAGTTAAGGAATACATGGAATGATTAATAGAAATCATTATAAAGCTCATAGAAAACCACAACATTTACTTTGCACAAGTTCTAAATAGCCTCTGTTTTTTGCAAATCCGAGCAAATGAAAGTGCCATAAATGACTCGGTCATCATGTGATATATCTTAGGTGAAGATATATGACAATTACAGTGTTTTGTGTATCAACTTCAACTGTTTGAGACAAATGGAAATTTCTTTGCTTCACTGGAACAACAATTGCAGATAGGGAAATTTACCATTTTTCTATTTATAAATATAACCAAGAGGAGTGATGCAAAATAAAAGGTGTTTCACACAACACAATCAACATTTATAATAGAACTCACAATAGAAGTAGTCAAAGATCTAAAAAAACTAATTGGCTCAACAAATGTTGTAAGTATAGATCGATAACTCTATCTACAAATTTAGTGTACAAAATTATTTGAAAACACACACACACACACACACACACATACACTCACACATATATAGCCTAAATTATTAATCTTTTCACTGTATAAATAAGTCAAAGGTACAATGATAGTAGAAAATTCATATTCAACTTCGTTTGAACCTACCTTTGCAATTTGCAATTCTCCCGTAGACACATCTGCCTTGATAAAAAATGCAATGTTTGACCATGTAAGATGTAATTAGAGATGCCCTTTTATATATAAAAATTTCCTAAGTGCTATTATACATACAATGGAAAACAATAATGTGCTATGCATTGCCAGGGAACCTATATTGCATGAACCGCTTCCTAGCTTGACAAAAATTCAATATGAAAATATATTTTCAAAAGAAACCCAATTTTTTTTATATGTTGTGCGATTTTCAAGTGCATGGAAAATCTACATTAAATAAAGATAGTGTGGTCCTGTATGTGGAATAGAGATTGAACGAAGACAATGTCATCCTGCATCTGTGATGAGTTATATGTATTTCTTTTCAATTTCTTTGTACAAATACTAGAACTATAATTTAGTTATTATTTTTTATATTGACCTAAATGTTGATGCATAATAACATATACATTGTATAAACATATTACTTGTATATTTATTAAATACCAACAATATCATGTGCATTGTATGTACATTTTGAGTCCAAAGTATTTATTGAACATTGTTAGCATTGCAGTGTTGTTGTACTGAATTTTTGCAATTAAATTATGTCAAAATTTTAATGAACATTGGACTAGTTGTTTATTATTATCAGTCTTGTTACATTGCACCGTTGATATATTGTTACTGGAGATAGATTGCAATTGGAACAAGTTTTTCTATTTAATGCTTACATAATCATAGTTAACATGGAATTTGTAGGCCAACCTTGATATCTTTAACAAATTTGATGTTGTTTACAAACGACATATGCATATGCTGACAGTGTTAGAAATTACTACTAGAAACAATTTCACACTATCATTGGACAACAAATCACAACTATATGTGTTGTACCTTTAGATATTAATGTGGATCTATATATTGCCCTCTTTGTGGCCTGTCATGGAATGATCAATGTACTTTCTATTAATTTAAGCTAGTTGGTCTCACTAAATATTTTTTTCTATTTCTACGGTATATATGATAAATGTATCATAAATAAACACTAATACTAATATTCCAATTGGCATATATAGAACCGAATGCAATCAAACTTCAACAAAAAACATGATGTTTTATTGTTGCAATAAGTCATATATTTTTCTTATTCTGGAGCGTATTGTGTAACACTGTCTACACAAGGTTGCAAATGACAAGTTATTTATTTGGCATATGTGCATACTCATATGGAATTAAATATCAAACAAAAAACTTATTGAATTGCAGAGGTTTTGACTAAAATTAATATATGGCAGAAATTGTCCACAAGTTTCCCACTTCAATTCAATGATTGCAAATATGGAAAAACCATACAAGTCTTCAATACGATTTTCCCTAGTTCTTTCTCAATACAAAATTTATGTCTCTAAATTATTTTTCCCATGGACTTCAACCAATTGTTTTCTTGTACTATTCCAATGCACTTTAAAGACTTGAACTTGTAATAAGATAACTGCCATAGTTGATTGCTTTTCTAGGTCATCTGTTTCATGGCTTTGCAAAGAAAAAAGTTAACACAATGTCCGTCCCAGGATTTCAAAATAGAAAATTTATATCGTAATTCACGACTCCAGTAACTTGTATGAAATGACCAGTTGAATAGAACTGAAAAAAAATAGCAACTATTATAACTTTTCTTGGTCAGCATTACGATGAATCCTAAATTTACATATACAACTAATCAATTAAAATGCAAGTTCCATTGTGTTGAGTGGATTGCAAATATATGTCATTTTGCAACTATTCGAAGTATTATAAGTGCGGAAGTGCAAAAGTGCGGAAATGCAGTGCGATGAGTTGTTTGAATTCTCCGCATAGTTCTTGAAAATAAAATAAGTCTGGTCTTTGCGGGTATACATTTGTGTGAAATGCAGGACCGTTGAAGATATTATTGTATGGAATGCAAAAGTGCATAGGTGCGCATATGCTCATATGTAGATGGACCAGTTATGGATTCTACACACAGAAGCTAGAAATAGACTAGACTATTGCTTGTGCTTGAGACATATTGCAGATTGCACTAGTGCTGAAGATATGGTTGTTAGCACTACAAAGATATGGTTATATTTCTACGCGTAGTGTGACAAATTACAAAGTAAAAATGCATCTAATTTGGAGATTTTTGAAAGAAATGAAGCTTTTTTGTCATAATAGCTCATGTACACGTTACGCTAGTACAAAATTTTGAATGAAAATATTTTATCAAATTCTTCTGTCAATCCAATATCTTTTTAAATTTCCTCAGTGAAAATCCTTTTTACTTTACCATTTTTCATGTTGTGCGAAGCCCCTTTCTGTGAGCATATCTCCACATTCAGTGTACCTATATCTTCCACACATCAACACGTTGCATCGATGTATGTTTAGCACAACCATCACTTGTTCTAATTCTATTTTCAAGCCATGTGCGGACTATTCATACAAGTTATCGTCTCACAATCCCACACTTTCGCACTTTTGCATTTGCAATGGTTTTGTGCCTGAGTTTCTTGCAACACACCTAATTTGCACAATAAGGGAGTGATTTATTACATGTTGATTTGCCAAGAAACATAGGTTATTTAGGACCAGTGCCAAGTGAATGTCGATCTTTTCTATTTCTTGATTAATGGTTTCTATTTATCATTCCTCGTATTCCATATCTAATTTAGGTGTGGAAATGAAATTTTAGTAAATACACCTCATGCACTTTGGCATAAAGAAATTCGACCTTTGTAATGTACTATTCATAGGTTTCACCTATATCAAAGTCCATTGAAAAATGCACAGGTATAATAGATAGAAAAATAAACCACCAGTTTTGTCCGCATAATGTATATGCCACATCCTCCAGTAACAATATTGCTTCAGAGACAATTTGAAGAACATCAATAGGCAAAATCTCTTGCCAAATTTGAACAATATGACATGGAAATCCACTTTGTCAAGACTATTAAATGGCGAAGAATGTGAATTGATAACTAGTATTGAAATTGTAAATATCCCTGATGAAGTGCGCACATGCAGAAGACATGGCTAGTTGAGCGTCGTGTATACAACTAATGCGAGGAACTACACAAATCTTTAATAATCACTACAAAATGCCTTTTGATAACATAATTTCTGAAACACAATCCATTGCCACAAGTATTTATATAACATTTGAAAAATCATGGTAGTTAGGAGAAAAGAGGGTCTCGCCCAGTCCCGTGCTTCAACACTTTCACATTTGAAATTGTTCAGGATTGGGGACTCTAACAAGCAACGTAATTTGCATGATAATTGATTCATTTATGGCACGTAGATTTGCTAGTATTTTCCAAAAAACAGAGGCTATTTAGCAATTGTGTGAAGTAAATTTCATTTTTCCTATGAGGTGTCCAATGCCTTCTATTAATAATTTCCCGTATCTTGTAACTAAGTCAGGTGTGGAAAGGAAATTTTAGTAAATATTCCCTATGCAGTTGGCATTAAAGTAATTGGACCTTCATAATGTACTATTTTTAACTTTCATGTATATCAAAGTGTATTTAAAAAATCACATGTGTAACGAATAGAAAAATAAAACAACATTCTTGTGCATATAGCCTATGTAACACACCCTCTTGCAACAATATTGCTTCAACAACAAATTAGAGAAGGTTGATGGACAAACTTGCTTGCTAAACTTAAAGAATATGACATGGACATTGACTTTGTAGAAACTGTTAGATGACAAGGACTGTAAATTGATGATTGGTATTGAAGTTGTAGAAATCCATGATGCAGACCATGTACTAACTCAATATGTAACCATATTCCAAAAAAATCATCATCAAAAGCCTCTTTACTTAGCCATTTTCCACCTTGTGCCGATTCTTTTGCTACTATCGTATCTTCGTACATGGCACACACATATATTCCACAATTCACGTCATCTTCACATCCAATACTTTTTCATCACAGATTTTGACAAGTCATGTGATCTGCACTAAAACCTTTTATGACAAGTTGATTTGGTGCGACTTACGAAGAAAGGGCGATGATCAAGAATAATAAAAAGTAAATGTCCCATTGTTCTATGAGCTACTTAATGGTTTCTTATTATGACTATGCATCTTCCAAATATAGTTCATATGTGTGGAAATGACATCCTAGTAAATAAGTTGCATGCAATTGGATTTAAATCAAATGGAGCTCAATAATCTATTATTCATAACCTTCCCCTATGTCAGGTTGATTTAAAAAGAAGTCGTATGGAAAATAGAAGAAGAACCCAACCCTTTTGTGGTGATATTGTCAATTCACTAGCCAAAGAGGACATGAATTTCCATTGGTCTACCTCCTACAAGTGGTTATTGAACAACAGTACAGAAGAAAAAAAAACCAGGAAAACTCTGGACCACAGGGCTTGTCAATGTTGGCTGTGTTTTTCGACTTCAAGGAACTCGTATCCTAGTGTGTTCGAAGGTTCGATTCTAGGACAATAATGATTAAGGTCACATCAAAATGAAATAATAAAGTCGTGGTTACTCCCAAGGTGTTCAACAAAATGATTTGTCTTCCTTATGCAAATAAACCTCTTAAGGTTATGGAAGAATACATGTTCCTAGCCTCTCAGGCAGGAGGTTCCAATATATTGAGAGAATTTTTGTCACTATATGCAAACATGCCGATCGACCTTTCAACAATTGATATAACTTTACTAGAGGAGCCATACTGAGAATTTTCATATCTATTCATGCATGTAGCTAGGTGGAATTCCACTTCATACATACCCAGGTCAGGACTGTATGCATTGTACTTTACCTTTTAGAGGAATGCCATGTTGCACTAGGCACACATGATATCAGGTGAACTTTTTTTTTTTTTTTTTAAACTACTTAAGGACTGGAAGTTTTTTTATGACCGCATATCTGGTGTTTGCAATGTCTTAAATACTCTCCCTGTTAAAGCGAGTGTAAATATATAGAACATATTAGTCCAATTATGGCACTTGGGGCTATGCAAACATAAATAACGATTCAATTTTTACATTTTTGAAGATAATTTTGTTAGATAGTTTAGACACATGTTGGTTGGGGAAGAGCCCAAGAGAATAACTCAGGAAGCTAAGGAATTTCTCAATGGAAATTTCATTTGAATTCAAGAGGAAAACCATACATAAATCCCGTTGTATGGTTGCTAAGAAAATCCCCTTCTACTCCCTATGTTTGTCTGCGATAGATATTTTATCGTGGAAGTTTGTCGACAATATAGAACTTGGTGCATTTTATTTGAAAATAAAAGAAAAAGATAATTCATTACATTGTCTTTTCGAGTTGGTAACACAATGGTCAAGAATCAAGTGCATTTGAAAGAATTCTAAAAAACACTTAGTTCATTTAATCTAAAAGAAGCACATCCTCTAGGTGGTTTTACCCTAGGTTTGTTTTTGCAATACTTAAAATCCATAAGATATAGTAACTCGTTCACAAGATTTGACGAGGAAATGTGTGACAATCCGTCTGTAAAAAAGGAAATCAATGGATGTAGTGAGGACTTGTCGACATAAATAAGCTCAAATACCAAGAGGAAAAGCAAAGCAAGAGAAAGGGAGAAAAACACTACCAATGTCTAGTCTTCATCCAAACCCCAAACACATAAGAGCTCCTCCTCTAGACAAAGAACACAACAACATAATCTAAACAAAGAAGAGAGTAATGACGGGTGTGTTGGAGGTGATGGAAGAGAGAAACCATGCCATACTAATCTTGAACATGCACATGCAGTATCACAACAAAAAAGGAAATAAATCCCAAATATAGATAATTCACAAGATCTAAGAAGTCAAGGAGATGTTGATGATATGCATATTGATAGTAAGGATTTACCTGATTGGGTATCCCAAAGAATTGCATAAATCCATGAGACACAAGATATTGCAAGAGAAGAATCAATGTTGTTTGAGTAGTGTTTCTTGACACTGCACAATACTCAATACAACAAGCACGAAAAGAAACTACACATAGACAAGGTCAGTCTGAAAAATAGAAAGCTAGTTCACAGATCAAGCAATGTGGTGGATTTCTAAGGAGTTGGACCATCTTCCCTCATGAAACCACATTGTTCCATAGGAGATGCACTTTTCGATTTGATTTTCGACTAGGAGTTGCAAACCATTAGATTGAAGGAGAGAATAATTGAGCTTGAGGAGAAACCAACTCCTAAGCCACTCTTTGCACAACCCTTGGCCATACTCTCGGTAGAGCGGACTCTTCCAAGTACTCTCAGAACCTCAAATCCAATCAGAAAAGTGCTTTGATTACTGAATGGAGTCAGAGGATATGTTGTTGAAAACATTAACAAAATAATGGACATAATCATACAAGCATAGGAGATTAGTACAGGCCTATGTAATATTTCACAAAGGATTACACATTCTACTGAATATTTGCGAAGATATTTGCAACATGATGAAGCGTACTATAAAAATGAGGTAAAAACTTTCATCGCATGAGTCACTAGTATGACTGACTATCAAAGAAACCAACAAGGACTGCTCTTAAACTAAAGAATAAATCAAATAAAGACAGGTTGGGAAGCACGAATAAATATGATGTAAGATGCAATTGTTTCTTTTGAAAAAATCAGAGAAAGGAGAGGAGATGTTACTTTAAAATCATTTGTTGTTGTTAAGGAACTGTAGGGCCCAAAACTTTTCAGGAATTCAACCATAATCACTAAATAATAACTTGATAGCCATTTGGCCACAATGAAGACCTCATTAGCTAACAACTATGACAGTCTCGACGAATTTCCCGATGAAGAACTAAAACAATGGCTTGTTACATTTGTTAATGACAATGAAGAGCACTTCTAAATCATCGACCAAGTCTAGCTGGAATGAAAAGAAGTACATGAGGAGATTTTCAAGTAAACAAGAAACAACCATCTTGTCAATCAAAGAGTATATTGATCGTTGGGTCAAGAACGACTTGGAAAAAATTGTTAACCCAAAATAATTACCATAGACAATTCAACATGAGTCCAAGGAAACAAATCCTATAAAGGCATATACATACCAACAACAAACAAACCAAAGCAACAAAACATTTTCCTCTTGGTAAGTATTCAAGAAAGCATTGCATTTGCTTTTGCTCTTCTTTTCTTTCCTCACTTGGTAACACCTCCGAATTGCTTGTTTTATGTTTTGTCAAAACTTAACACCCCTTTCTAACTATCTTTCTTTCTTTGCTCCAAGTCTTTCTTCTATTTTATGGTTCAGGGGCGCCCCAATCCCTGTCAGTTTGGACAAACACCTTCACTTTTTATAGACCTTATTTAAAAGACAACTGTATATTTTTTGAGCTTGTCGAAGAAGTTTTTTGGATTTTGCAAAGATTACTGAAAAGACAATTGTATATTTTTTCACCTTTCCAAGGTACTGTTTTGGCATACATGACTATTGATTTTCTAGACTATGAGTTTCAATTTATTTTTTCAAGTATGTGTTCACTCTTTTTCATTTTTCAATGAAATATCTTGTTCTGTGCATATGTAGCCATTGACTTTGATTCTGCGAAATGATATTTTGACCTCTATGCTATGATTAGTAAATTTTGTATCATACTGTGAAAACTCAATAGAATAGTGCCTGATMCTTTCTCAGGCMTTTCTTTCCTTGTCTATGTTTACTTAAGCAACCTGCTTGATTGTCAGGTTTTGTTTTAATTTTGACTATGATCATAATTTATCCTTATGGATTTAATTGTTTTAAAAAATGCAACATGAATTATCCTGCTCAGCTTCTTTTCAAGACTGGTTGAACATTACAATTACTCATTGAACATTGTCCAATACATCAACCCTTTACCAAGACATTGTATTCTTTTCCATTCTTCCAGTTTACAAAAGCAGTTTTCCTTTTAAGTTCAAAATTTCAGAATTGCTCTTCTTTTGGATTGTCCTTCATCTATTCAGTTGCGTGGAGATGGCCTTTTCTGAGCTTTGGTTAAAGAAGCAGGTGTACCAATAATCAATTTGTGATACCCTATTGTCAATTTCAATGTTGTGCAGAAGGAACCTCTGCTATGCGGGGAACTCTACCCTATTTGCTTTCCACAAAACCTAACCTACACACACTTTACATTGTTTCCCGCACATCCTAGCATCCACACACTTTACATTGCTCCCCCCACATCCCAACTTCACCATATGTTACATTGCTTCCTCTACATCTTTACTTATGTGTACTTCCTTTTACTAAGTTCTATGCCATATGTTTTTACTTGTTTTTTTAGAATAAACATTGTTACTTAAAATACATTCAACTCAACAATATTTTTAAGTTAACATATGCATACAAGCATTTTTCTCACTTTATATACTTACTTTTTTATAATAAACATTGTTACTTAAAATAAATTCAACTCAACAATATTTTTAAGTTAACATATGCATAAAATCATTTTGCTCACTTGATATACTTATTTTTTTTATAATAAACATTGTTACTTAAAATAAATTCAACTAAGTATCGAGAATTAATGGTGAAAACTTAGAAAATGAAATTGCTAGAAATCAATAAGTTACCATGCAAATTACATCGCTGGTCAAAATCTGCACTATGAAACTATTGGAAGTAGGAGTTGCAAAGTGTAGGGTGCGAGAGGATGAGTGATATGAATTATCTGCACAAGGGTTCAAATTAGACTAAGTGTTGGTTGTGCGGATGTCTAAAAGATATGTTTGTGTCGAAGATATATATGCGTGGAAGATATATATGTTTAACAATATTTTTTAAGTTAATGTTTGCTAATTATCAACTTTTACAGGTTGTTAGGGCGACATTTAATGCCAACATCAAGGAAACTGACATATTTTTTAAGTTAAACATATCCATAAAAGCATTTTGTTCACTTTATATACTTATTTTTTATAATAAACATTGTTACTTAAAATAAATTCAACTAAATATCGAGAATTAGTAGTGGAAACTTAGAAAATTAAATTGCCATAAATCAGTAAGTATCATGCAAATTACATCGTTGGTCATAATCCGTGCTATGGAACTATTGGAAGTACAGAGTTGCGGAGTGTCAGAGTGCAGGAGAATGATTGATATGAATTATCCGCACAAGGGTTCAAATTTGACTAAGTGTTGGTTGTGCCAACATCAAAGAAACTGACATGTTTTTTAAGTTAAACATTGCATAAAAGCATTTTGTTCGCTTTATATACTTATTTTTTATAACAAACATTATTACTTAAAATAAATTCAACTAAGGATCGAGAATTAGTGGCGGAAAATTAGAAAATGAAATTTCTATAAATCAGTTATTTATCATGCAAATTACATCGCTGGTCAGAATCCATGCTATGGAACTATTGGAAGTATGGAGTCGCGGTGCGGGAGTGCAGGAGGATGAGTGATATGAATTATCCGCACAAGAGTTCGAATTAGACTAAGTGTTGGTTGTGCGGGGCATATGCTTGTGCAGATGTCCAGAAGATATATCTGTGTGGACGATATGTGTTGAAGATATATCCGTGCAGAAGATATATATCTTTAAAAATATTTTTTAAGTTAATGTTTGTTGATTATCAACTTTTACAACTTGTTGGAGTGACATTCAATGCCAATATCAAAGTTATCTTACCTTTTCATTTAGTTATTTTAAGTTTCATTATTTGTCTCTTGTGCCAAGAACTCTACCCACTTTGCTTCCCACAATTCTAGCGTGCAGATACATTGCATTGGTTCCCGCCCATCCTAACATCCAAACACTTTACACTTCTTCCCGCATATCCTGATCTCTCCATTGAACACTTCACTTATTTACATTGCTTCCCGCATATGCTAACCTCTGCATTGAACACTTCACTTGCTTACCAAGTTTTATTCCACATTGAACCCTTTACCTTTTTTCTTATTTTTGACAAAGTTTTATGCAAAAATGTTTTCACTACAAAGAATTTTCTTCACTTCCCACATATGCTAAACTCTCCATTGAACATTTCAGTTATTTACTAATGCGGATTGTGGAGGTGCAAAAGATATATATGTGCAAAGCACACTGCATAGATATGATCATAGAAAAACACTCTACACAACTTGGAAAATAGATGAGTAAAATATTAAAATTAAAATTATGACCATTAATCAAGAATATTTTTTAAGTTAAACATATACATAAAAACATTTTGTTCACTTTATATACTTATTTTTTATAATAAACATTGTTACTTAAAATAAATTCAACTCAAGAATATTTTTTAAATTAACATATGCATAAAAACATTTTGTTCACTTTATATAATTATTTTTTTATAATAAACATTGTTACTTAAAATAAATTCAACTAAGTATCAAGAATTAGTGGTGGAATATTAGAAAATGAAATTGCCATAAATGAGTCGCTTATCATGTAAATTACATCACAGGTCAGAATCCGTGCTATGGAACTATTGGAAGTGAGGAGTTGCGAAGTGTGGGAGTGTGGGAGGATGAGTGATATGAATTATCCGCACAAGGGTACAAATTAGACTAGGTCTTGGTTGTGCGGGGGATATGCCTGTGTGGACATGCATAAGATATATCTCTATGTATGATATGTCTGTGCCAAACATATATCTATACATAATATATATATGTTGAACAATATTTTTTTAGTTAAGCATATGCATAAAAACATTTTGTTCACTTTATATACTTATTTTTTAATATATGTATATACGTAAATGCATTGAGATATCTAAAAAGTTAAAATACCTTGGTGTTAATGTTTGTTGATTATCAAGTTTTACAGGTTGTTGGGGCAAAATTCAATGTCAACATCAAGGTTATGTTACCTTTTAATTTAGTTATATTAATTTTCATTATTTATCTCTTGTGCTGAGAAATATACTGACTTTGTTTCACGCAATTCTAACATCCAGATACTTTGCATTGGTTCGCACCCATCCTAACCTCCAAATACTTTACATTGCCCCCGCATATGCTAACCTCCCCATTGAACACTTTACTTATTTACATTACTTCCCACATATGCTAACCTCTGTGTTGGCCCTTGACCAAGTTCGAGGATCCTTGGTCACGTTTGACCTATTTTGGGACTTTGACGGGTTGTCGAAGGCGGAGCACAAGTGGAAGTGGAGATCACGAGATCTCGGCCCGTTTTTAGGGATGTTTGGGTTTTGGGTTTATGTAATGGGTATGGGGATGTCAACCCATGGGTTTACCCATGTTTAGGCTATTTTTTAATGTATAAATAGAAATCTAGGTGACGTAAGAAGTAGTATCTAGTATCTTGCTAAGTGCTAAAGTGCAAATTGGAAATTCTTTGTGCATGTTGTGTATAGAAATTGCAGAGCTAAGTGCAAGTGATTGTGTAAAGGCTTTGTGTTGTAACCTAGATCGGGGAAGGAGGATCTAGCGAAGTCCGCACAGATCTCTTGTCCTATGCAGAGTAGGATTTTGTGGCTCTGTGCATGTAGAAGATTGACAAAAGGCAATAAAAAAGAAGAAGAGTTGGTGGACGTAGCCCCAAGTTGGGGGTGAACCACGTATATCCTGTGTTTCTATGCTTTGTGCGATGTATTGATGTGTTTATGTGTTCACTTGCTTAGTGCTTTGATATAGATGAATGCTAGATAGATTTGTTGATGGTTTGTGCTTAATAATATGAATGAATGCTAGATCTGATCTATGTTGATATGATTAGTGCTTGAATATATGAGATCTAGGCGAATACTGCGATGCTCTGTTATTAGGGTTTATTTGCATTATAAACTAAGGCTGAATACTAATGAACTATAACTGCTAAGTGCTTTGTTAAGGTGTTATAATCACATATCTGTGTCCCAGTTAAGGTTGTAGACATCTGAGTCCTGCAACCACCCTTGCCTCTACCTCGAGTGAGACTTCATCTGCTTTGCAGGTGTTGCCAAAATCCAATAGTTAGGGTTTTATTGGTGTGATCTTGAGCGTTGAACCCTGGGTCTGCCCCTGTGCTAACAAATGGTTCCATTTTGGGGACCTAAAACTATGATTGTTGGGAACTGAGGAAAAGAAAAATCTCTATGCGTAGATATGTTGTTGTAGTGTGCAGTACTCTGCTCAAATTTGAAGCTCTATGATAATAAAGGAACCATATCTAAAGACAAGAGGTAAGATCTAAAAGCTTTGTTCTCTGATAAAGGTAAGAAGAGTGAAATTTTTGATTGAAAAGATAAGATTAGTGAAATTTTTTGTTTCAAGAGTATGGATCTAGGTATGTTTGATAAATTTTGTCCTAGCTTGAAAACTAGGGCACAACTAGAAGAAAGAAGGTTTGATATGAGTAAGTCTGATAGAAATAATGAAAGATATGTGATTCCTATGCATAGAAAGAATCTTTGGACTAACAAATGGATGCAGGATCCTAGAAAGAAATTTTTGCAGGCTAGCTACTATGATCCTAGTGCACAGTATAGGAAAGATTGGAGATCATTTAAAAGAAAAAGAGGACTAACCCTTTGTTACAATTGCATAAGACCGAGACATCTTGCTAAGGAATGCCCTAGTAGAAGACCTAGTTGTCTTTTCTGTAAAGTTGTGGATCATGAAGTTTTGGACTTCCCTAGAATGATTGCTAAGATTGAAAGAATGAATATGGAGCAAGCAAACCCTGAGAAAGGCCAAGACACTAAGATTATGGCAGAACTCCATAAAGAATCAGAGAATATACTATTGAAAAGGAAAGAAACCCTGAATGATCACAAAAATATCAACTTATTAGAGATCTTCAAAGAAAAAGAATGCATAGAAACAAGAATAGGAGACTTCAACATTGACTGTGTCCTAGATGAGGAAACAAAGGTGAATATCATGACAGAAAGAACTTGGGAAATTTTAGGAAAGCCTACTATGATTCCATCATTGGGAGGAATAAGATTATTTAGAGGAAAGTTGATAACCCTATGTGGAAGACTCACCCAGAAATCTATGAGTGCTCATGGAACTTTTACAAAGGAAGCTTTTGAGGTTGTTAAATTTATTGAGAGCAATGCCCCATTTTCTATGTTACTAGGAAAAACCTGGATTGAGAAGGATCAGACTAGAAGAGAGGAAGAGGAAGCCCTAGAACAGAAGAATCAAGAACTAAAAGAATTCATGACAAAGAGGATAACACACTTATTGAAAGAACAATAAGACCAGTAGAATCTATTGAGGACCAGAAACTTGGATGTCGAAGTTGAAAGAACACAAGAAGACTCACAGAAGAGTGGAGCGCCTACCCCAGATAGAGAAGAAGTATTTCCCTTGAACCCTATGGAAGAATCTCAACAACGCGAAGTTACTATGCCAAAAGGAGATAAGAATCAGAATGGAAAAAGGAATACCGAGACAAAGATCACAGGGAAGAATGCTAGAAAGCTCAGTAAGAAGAGAGAAAAGATAGAAAAGTTGCAGAAGGTTCCAGAGGGGACTTCGCAGAAGGAAGGTTTGCAAAACTGGAACTTCCATGGGATATCAGAACAACCGAACATGGCATTGCACCATGGAAAAGCAATATAACCATTGAAGGCATTATAACCGTTATACCGACACTTCCAAATGGATAGAAAAACAATTATGACCAGAAAGGTCGCCACAAGATCGTTGGGATTGCACCGTAACAGACATAACTGTATTGATGAAGGCTTCTCGCCCATTGGAGAGATATGTTACCTCACCGTCTACTTAGTCCATTGATTGTTTCACTGAGAACACTTTTGCGAATTGTATCCAAGCCGAATCATTGTTACCGCGTTGTGTTTACTGAGATATCACCATCTGTTCTATTACATTGAGCATTTATTTATCGACCTGAGTTATTCGATATTAAGTGTGGATGTCAGATGAACTCAACGTCGTGGAGAAGTCGGTTGAAGAAGTTCTCATCGATCTGTTGGCCAAAAAAGTAATGCCTCCAGGGATTCAAGCCTCATCGATGAGAGGAGTGCAAGCCTCCCCATAGACTGCTCGTGGATCCAGACCATCCCAAGCTACAGTTGAGAAAAGAACCAAGCATCGAGATGACTTGGTGAATGCAAAGTTAATCCCGACTATCCTCCCGACTACATCCCACCTCTGGATGGCACGGTGAGTTGTGACAGTGTCCTGAGGGACTTTGATTACATTCTGGTTACTACGTACCTCCCGAAGGGGATACATGCAATTAGAACACAACAGGATAAGATCACGACATTAAAATTCAGCGACTTCAACCTAGGAGATAGAAAGAACCACAATATGCTCACTCTTCACAGATACTTTACTAGGACGAAGGGGAAGAACTTGGAAATAATCCCCCAACCATGGACTATGAATCTCGCGCAGTCCACCAACTTGAATGTGATGAAGATTCCACATTTTGGAAGGCACCATGAGGTTAACATGTGTGTTAAGCTCCTGCTATTGTGCTACCATGGCGGCTATCTATGGCTAGACAAATGCATCACAATCGATCTGACGCTGATCCATAAGATCACCAAATTGAGCATGCAGGGAACATACCCACAAAACTTCTACCCATGGAAGGCTGCAGGCCGTGCCCTGGCACAAAGAATTAAGGATACTTATGGTGATGTATAAAAGGGGACGCGAGACTACAAAGTAACCTCCATCCAGAATGGCGCAATGCGCCTAGCATGCCATCTGATCGCAAGAAAGCTGGTGAGAAAGAATAGACCCACGCAGGTCATAGGGTTTGTTGTTGACCTCGTTGAAAAATGTGTAGAAGGACTCCAAATGAACTGGGCGAAGTACTTAGTCAACCAGCTAGAATTGGATTTCCGCGAAGCTCAGGATTAGGGCTATGAGTTCCATTTTAGCTGGTTGCTGATCCTTATAGAATTTATTTCTTGGGAGATGCCAGAAGGTGCGACCTTCCCTGACATTAAGCCATTTGAGCTGCTCACTGCGAAGTTCACCACGCTCTGGTATTCAAGAAATATGGGCAAACAATGGCAGTCGAACATGGTATTCCACACATATTATCTCTAGTTAAAAGGGGCTATTGAAGCTGTCGATCGTATGCCACCGAACACCTTGCACCAGTTCAAACCCCTTATGAAATTATGCACAGATCGACATTTTATTTATATCACTACGTGCACAGACGAGCATAAAAAAGAGCTTTAGTCATATTATGAGCTCACAGAGGAGGACCTCAAAGAGATAACTAAAGACTGGTTTGCAAAGCTCCTTATCCCTACCGACCCCGTAGAAATATCTGATCCTGAACTAATTGCTAGCCCGGAGGCCACTCACGAAGTGCATGATACACCTGGAACTAGTAGAAAGAAGAAGAAGAAGGAAGAAATATAGGAATTGAGCAATGCATCAGAAGAAACTGCTTCATAATCACCAGGAGGAGGAGGTGATGACGAAGTAGATAAAGAAGAGACCAATGGAAAATAAAATCAGCAGAAGCAAGGTGAAGTAACACCACCCAGGAATCCTGTTGATGAGGATGATCCCTCTAAGAAAAAAAAGGTTTCCCCCATGAAACCTACCTCGTGGAAGAAATCCAAAGCCACTAAGACTAAGCTACAGACCATGCTCATGCTCGATGACTTTGACTTCATCATCGTAGCCATATCAGATCCCACACAGGAGATTATGCAGAACACTGAAGCCAAACAAGAAACCATGTATGATAGAATTGAAACAGAGCTAAGAGGGGTCTAGCAGGCCCTTCAATCCTACAACATAGTGTCCACTGCGCCTCCACCATCAGAAGAACCAGAGTTGGGAGATGAGCCTGCCCAACTCCGCAGAATAGCTGATGTGACTGAAGCTTGCCTTCGTTGCATGTAGGAAGAAAATAAATAGGCCACAGTGACCTTAAAGAAAGTACATGAGGAAGTTGTAGAGCAATGCAGGATTGCGCAACAGGAGAAGGACACCCTTCAAGCAAAGTTTGAAGAATAAAGAGCGTAGATCCAGCAGGAAAAAATAATAGTTGCTCGCACAGTAGCTCAAAGTCAAAGAAGCAGTCAACAGAGCACTTCACTCTGTGATAGGCTTAGAGCAAGTGGAGGAAAACCTTGTGGAAACTCAAGTGGTGAAGCTTGCTGAAGCTATTCAACAACTTCAACAAAGAGTTGTAGAACTAGAGTTAGAAATAGTGCCAAGTACTCCACAAGAAGTGTGAGAGCAGAGAGAAACCACTGCCCATAACACAGTTGAAAGGATCAGAGCATTCGCTCTGAAATGTAAACAACTTAGCAGTAGAAGTGCACAAACCTATGACCAACTTACTGAAGACCCTGAACTAAAGGCACTGGAGTCACAACTCTAGGAGGAAAAGAAGAAAGCAGCAACAATATAGTCACAATTGAAGCTCATGTGAGTAGTTGAGAGGATGAAGCAATCCCAGGAACAACGCACCGCTCAACAACATGTCCACACCATACATAGTAAAGTCATGGAAGTGACTCAGTGGCTCCAACCAGTCCAGGACGAAGCTTGCCAACTGTTTGAAGAGATTGAAGGCCGAGGAGTAGAGATGGAATAAGTAGTCACTGTAGTCGAACAATGATTAAAGGGACCTATCAACAAAGTAGTTATCCAAGAGTTCGTCGAGCAGGAGGCCTTGGCGCAACAACAGGTTGAAGAAGCTTGAGCCAAGCTCGAGGCTTTTGAGGCAGAAATACCCAGATCAGAGTGAATCGAGACAAGTCACAGGTGAGTGTTGGGGGCATGTTGGCCCTTGACCAAGCTCGAGGATTCTTGGTCAAGTTTGACCTATTTTGTGACTTCAACAGGATGTCAAAGGCGGAGCACAAGTCAAAGCGGAGAGCGCGGGATATCATCCCCTTTTTAGGGATTTTTGGGTTTTGGTCTTATGTAACGGGTATGGGGATGTTGGCCCATGGGTTTACCCATGTTTAGGCCATTTTGTAATGTATAAATAGAAATCTAGACGATGTAAGAAGTAGTATCTAGTATCTTGCTAAGTGCTAAAGTGAAAATTCGAAATGCTTTGTGCATGTTGTGTTGAGAACTTGCAGAGCTAAGTGAAAGTGACTGTAAGAGACTGTGTAAAGGCTTTGTGCTGTAACCTAGCTTGGGTAAGGAGGATCTAGCAAAGTCCGCGCAGATATCCTGTCCTATGCGGAGTAGGATTTTGTGGCTCTGTGCATGTAGAAGATTGACATAAGGCAATAAAGAAGAAGAAGAGTTGGTGGACGTAGCCCCAGGCTAGGGGTGAACCATGTATATCCTATGTTGCTATGCTTTGTGCGATGTATTAATGTGTTTATGTGTTCACTTGTTTAGTGCTTTGATATATATGAATGATAGATAGATCTTTTGATGCTTTGTGCTTAATAATATGAATGAATGCTAGATCTAATCTATGTTGATATTCTTAGTGCTTGAATATATGAGATCTGGGTGAATACTGCGATGCTTTGTTATTAGGGTTTATATGTGCTAAAAACTAAGGCTTAATACTAATGAACTATAACTGCTAAGTTCTCTGTTAAGGCGTTATAATCACAGATATGTGTCCCAGCTAAGGTTGCATACATCTTAGTCTTGCAACCACCCCTGCCTCTACCTCGGATGACACTTCATCTACTTCGCAGGTGTTGTCGAAAGGGTCGGTAGTTAGGGTTTTGTTGGTGTTCTCTTGAGCGTTGAACTCTGGGTCTGTCCTTGTGCCAACAAGACAATAAAGAAGAAGAAGAGTTGGTGGACGTAGCCCCAGGCTAGGGATGAACCACATATATCCTGTGTTGCTATGCTTTGTGCAATGTATTGATGTGTTTATGTGTTCTCTTTCTTAGTTCTTTGATATAGATGAATGATAGATAGATCTTCTGATGATTTGATCTTAATAATATGAATGAATTCTAGATCTGATCTATGTTGATATGCTTAGTGCTTGAATATATGAGATCTGGGCAAATACTGTGATTCTCTATTATTAGGGTTTATCTGCGCTGTAAACTAAGGTTGAATACTAATGAACTATAACTGATAAGTGCTTTGTTAAGATGTTATAATCACAAATCTGTGTCCCAGCTAAGGTTGCAGACATCTGAGTCCTGCAACCACCCCTGCCTCTACCTCGGGTGAGACTTCATCTGCTTCGTAGGTGTTGCTGAAAGGGACGGTAGTTAGGGTTTTGTTGGTGCACTCTTGAGCGTTTAACCCTAGGTCTGCCCCCATGCCAACACTCTACATTCAACATTTCAGTTATTTACTAAGTTTTATTCCACATTGAACATTTTACCTTTTGCTTATTTTTACAAATTTTTATGCAAAATGTTTTCACTACAAACACTTTACATTACTTCCCACATATGCTAACCTCCCCATTCAACATTTCACTTATTTACTAATGCAGAGTGTGGAGGTGCAAAAGATATATCTGTGCAGTTTGGAGTGCATAAATATCTTCATAGCAAAAGGCTCTGCACAATTTGAAAAATGAATAAATAAGTTGTTGCTTAAAACAAATTCAACTCAACAATATTTTTAAAGTTAAACATATGCACAAAAACTTTTTGTTCACTTTACATACTTATTTTTTTATAATAAACATTGTTACTTGTGAAATCTTAGAAAACGAAATTGCCATAAATGAGTCGATTATCATGCAAATTACATCGTCGGTCATAATTCTTGCTACAAAACTATTGGAAGTGTGGATTTGCGAAGTGCGCAAGTGCAGAGAATGAGTGA
>JASDQU010242214.1:166524-176608 GCA_032191745.1 Picea mariana
ATAACAGAGGAGAAAATCTGACACAGAACTGAAGGAATCTTGCAATTTTTTATAAAATAAGAATAGGTCTTTTCATTACAGTGGCAGCATCATAGCACTCAAAATCGAACCCCTTGGTGCATCTTCTATTCTAATATTTATAGCATTACAAAACAGTTCTAAGATCCTGAAAACATGGATCAAATCAACTAAAAATAGCAAGTCAAAATCTGTTGCAAAGTAAGTGGGATGCTTCCTCAAAATGAGGCCAATCCCAGATTTGTCTCTATTGACTATTGGTGAAGTGTAGAACAGCCTCCCAAGGCTAAGTGATCATTCTCAAATGGAGATCAGGTCGAATTAGCTGAGGTGGCAAGGTATCTTTCTTTTCTGTTCAACATAAATTGTCCATAGACCTTTGAAATAACTCCTTTCTCCATAATATATCAAAACTAACTGCTGAACTGGATCTAATAATTCATTAGACATGCATTGGAAAAGGTTCTGAATCTTTTCATATCAAAAATCCTTGATCTGTGCAAAAACTCGCTCAATTCTGGACACACAGGCTTTCGTTGGTTACTGGGAAAGTTTCTGGGTGAGTTATCCATCGAAAGCGCCTCTTTCGGTGGTTAATGAGCACATTGGAGGCTCGCCTAAACCACCAAAAGTCAGAATTTCCAGAAAAATATGCCTTTGGGAAAAATCAATTTTCTCAATCATGGAATGTCTGTTTTGCACATTCAAATAGTCAATTTTTAACTACAAATCATAAGATTTCCAATGGTGCAATAAGATTTGGATTTGGATCCCTAAAATCTGTCAAAAATTTCACTACAAGATTAGGCATCACTCTTTCAAAAATGCTGGTGTGTTTTTGGTCGTTAACATCTGGCTCCAACTGGGATGGATACCTCCCTGTGAGGTCTCCAAGAACCGAGAAGACCTTGTGCCTTTAGTATTGGGCCATGGAGTCATTCAGACTTTTCAGTGATTAATGAGCACACACAGGCTCGCCTAAACCACCGAATACAGAAACTTACCCAAAAATCAAAACTTAATGAATCTCGATTACCTGCAAGAGTACAAAGACGTCAGGGTTTGCTAGACGAAGCTCATATCTCTGTTCACAGCGCTACCAATTCTTAGTATGAGTTCAACCGGCACATCCACCGTGACTATCTTCCATGATGAATATTTTCACCATTTGCCTATTTCAGCCTTCCAGAAACACAATGAGGAAAACAGGCTGCACCACCACTAGCATCTACATAAGGTATAGAAGCAGGATCAAGGACTATAGTAAACCAAAGAACCACTGAATTTTGTGAACAATCATAAAGAATCCATAGATAAGTCTACAATAATAATAAAAATTCAGGCTGTGAAGCCACCAACGGAGGGTGTTGCCGGTTGCAACCATGTCTCTGTAAACCCTTTCTGGATTGTGTATCAATACAGCAGCAGCTTCAGATACAAAGCATTTTTAGATCCTCTAATATTTTGCCCCTTTAAAATGACCAAATATAGTTAAAAAAATTCTTTTTGACTTTCTTCTTCAAGAATAGTGTTTAGAATTGATTTGATAATTCATAATCATCCTATTCCATAAGATTTCACATCATTCCAACTTGAATATCTCGAATCTGGGCAAAATTTTGAATATTCTGGTTAAAACAACTTTCTGTGGTTAACAGTATTTGGATTTAAGCACCTTGTCCACCAAAAGCACTTCTTTTTGGTGGTTAATGAGCATTGGAGGGCTCGCCTAAACCATAGAAAAATAGAAGTATTTCAAAAATCAAAATATCAAAATTCTGATTACCTGCATGTTTGTAAATAACTTCAGGGCTTCTTAGATGAAGCTCCTTTCTCTCTTACTAAACCTGTAATCTCCTCCTGATGGGTTTTAGCTTGCAACTCTCCTTCCATAGAAGTGGCAATTTGAGCAAGGGCCTCTAATCCAAGTTGTCTAGCTGCTGGGACTGCTTGTTCCTTCAACTGCAATCTGAAAAGTCTGAATTTTCTATACAAAGCAGTTTCCGAAGAGGGTAATTGTAATTGGGAAAATCTAGCATCAATCCATGATGAGTAGCATAGCTTAAGGTGCTCAAGGCCTCTGCCTTTTGGTGGCTAATGAACAATTAAAATGTTCGCCTAAGCCACCAAAACTTGTAACTTAAACATAGTCTAAAAATGTGTTACCTCTCTAAAATCTTCTGCAGTCTGAGCAAGGACTTCCAAGCCAGGATTTCTTTAGGCAAAAACAAGCTTGATAGAAGGCTCTTCGTGCTCCCTTGTTGATCACATTTAACTGCCATCAAATCAACCAAGATATATATTGCACTCTTTGGTAACCACTCTCCATTAAGAGGAAGGGGGGCCTAATTCCAGTTTTTCTTTCCAAATTGATTTGGGATTCCCAAAACTAGAAGGCTCTGATACTTGTCCATTGTGATCCAATTTTGGCTCTTCAAAATTTCGTATCTCATGTTGTATTTGTTTTCTTTTCTCAGACAATTCTGATTTTTTGTTTTACTGTAGACCAGGTTGTAATAACCTGCTCTCTATTCTGTTAAGTTCTGCACTCAACTTCTGAACTTATTCCATTCGCTGCATGTCATCTTGCCAGGCGGCATCTAAGATATTCACATGGTTTGAAACCTCCTTGTAATCACATATTCGTAGAAGATAAAAGGTGTGCAACAATTCATTATAAAGGTGCAGATCACAACAACACTATCTTTGATCTTGAGGAATTGAATTCCAAATGGCATCACATTTATTCACAGCTCTCTCTAGAGCACTTGCATCTTCCCACTGCATAAGATGAACGTGCAATATCGAAGTTACAAAGACCATCTCGAGTTCAGGATACTTCATTTCACTACTGTCCAGACTCTAAAGAACTTATTGCAGCTTGAAAATCCCCTTCAGTTGTCAA
Source organism: Picea mariana (assembly GCA_032191745.1). NCBI lineage: Eukaryota > Viridiplantae > Streptophyta > Pinopsida > Pinales > Pinaceae > Picea > Picea mariana. Next base: position 169,448 of record JASDQU010242214.1, read on the forward strand.
AGCCTTTGCATGTTGTAGGCTGAAGTTGCAGGACCATAATTTTCCCGACTCCCCTTCTCTAGCAGAGCTTGCTAACTCCCAGCCCCTTTTTTTTTAAATGTTTTCTTCTGTGGAGGAATAGTCCCAACAAGATGTTAGCACTGACTCAACAAACTATATGCTCGACACTTGAGTTCAAAACATGAGGGTATTTGTTTCAATAGTAGTTGTTGTGATCGGAATTTGAGGCACCAATTTGTTCGAGCTTTATTTATAGAAGAAAAATTTAAGCCATTGACAATGAAACGTACACCTGTATCATTTAGTTTACTCTGTAAACTAGAATTTCGACCATATGTTACCCTTTGAACGAGACTGAAGTTGCAAATGCGCACCGGTATGAGACGTTTACGGGCCGTTTTGCATTGATAACCATCAGAGAACTTACTGCTCAATTGAATGGAGTTTGAGACGCCTCCACAATGCTCCATGATGTAATGTCACTCGTGGCTGATCTGGCTGATCCGCTGAAGATTCACATGTGAAATCCATTCAGTTATGAAATGTTGAATCAAGCCAAGTTCCATCAAAATCAAAAGATCCAGGCCTCTTAACAGGAACAAATCCCAAGACATTCTCGTAGAAATGAATGGATTCCTTAACAGATTTGCAAACGAGAGAAATATGATTCAGGGAAGTTAGAGGCAGGGGTCCTCCTACGTATTTCACTATCTCTACCAAACCTTCAAACGGAATTCCTCAAAAGATGGCGGAAGAACAACTATCTTTCAGGGATTATAGCTCAGATGACGATACACACAAATAATCCAGAAATGAATACACAGATTAACAGACCTCAGATGAGATTTTGTGCCATATCAACCTGGATGTGAACTGACAACCCGATCATATACATGATTTTTGGGCAGCAATTTCTCAACCAACTGCAAAAATGACCAAGAAATCTCCACCAATAGTCGTGATTTTCGGCAAATATCAATGATTCGCAGCTTCAGGCCGTTTCTTTGTATCCTTTTCCCCAACAGATGGTTTCTCAAATTTATATGGGCAAGATGTTGAGTTTGAAGGCCTTGTAGAAATCTCAGATACAGACATCCTTGATGCAGGTATGGGTGAAAGTGCATGGATAAACTTCTCTTTCTTGTCATTACCAACAGCTTCAGATCCGAGGTTCAAGTTCTGCAACCAGTTTCGATATCATGGCATTGCCTCCTGACATATGCTCAATTCTTGGAGATGCTTTTGCTAAGTAAAACCATTGAGAATTCCTTGTGGTCATTCATTAATAAAAAATAGATCAACAATGCCAGGTTCTTCAGCAAAAGCCCTCACTGCATCAATATCATCTTCAGAGTACATTCCTGCAGCTAACCCACCTGATGGACTTCTTCCTGCTAAGTAGACTATAGATAGACAGTGGAAAGACACTTGGAAAGGGCATCACAATGACTCAGAACGTCCTCACAAAGAAGAATTCGAGGTGCCATCCTTTTCTATTCTCCGCCTTGCTCTACTTATTGGAGACAACTGAAAAACAATTGAAAATGAATCTGCCTGCTTGGATGGCGAGCTTATTCTTCTATCTACTCCTACATCTAAACCAACAGTACTGGCTCTTATTAAGTGAAGTCGTGCTTCCAATGAAGCCATCTCAAGAGATGATTTATTGATAACCTCCTTGATCTAGACCCAAAAAGTAAAGGAATGCCCAGAATGCAGAAATGCATTTTAAAAAGATGACAGAACCATCCTTCTTCTAAAGGAAATATTTTGACATTTATGCTGTTCATAAATTCTAAATAATCAGTGATAGGGTCATTAAAAACGTCAAGGAATACCTCTTTGGACTGCTGCTCCAACTGTAAATTGAAAAGATACTAAAAACTACCTTTACTAATCGCATTGTTGAATGCAGGCTGCTCGAGATCTGTTGGAGAAACATATACAATAGACTGCTGATCTGGATTGTTCAGTTCATCGCCACCATCACTCTCTTCATAAGTGATGCAATTTGCCTTTGTCTGCAAGTCTGAAAAATGTGGGCTACCCATAACATGTGCTGTAGATTCAACCCCAGGATTTGGGTCTTTTCTGTAATTAAGATCAAAAGATTCATGACTAGTATCAACTATAGCATTAACACATTCTTGATCATGATTCTCATGTTCTAGCTGAAGATTAGGCAGTCCCTGCAAATCTAGAAATGGTAGGCTATCCTCCTCATCCTCTGCAGATCTGAAACTATCACTTGCTGATATTAAAATTTGCTCTTCACTTTTCAAATTTTCAATGGGAACAATATCCTCTTCACGACAACATAAGTCAAGAGATGCATTTGATGCAATAAAAAAAACATCACTATGGCTATCATGATGTGGATGACCAATCTCTTTATCATGATGAGAAATATCTTCAGCTGCAACAATTTTTTCATAATTGTTTAAATCTTTGTTTAGTACACTAAATTCATGACAACATTTTGGATAAAGAAGATCAGTTGAAAACTTGGTTTTGCAAAACAAATGGAAGGCAACATGAAATTTTTCCAAATAACTGATACTTTCATTAGGCAAAGATCGGTACCAATCACGAGCAATCCCTTCTAATGAAAAATAAAAGAGCCAGATCTGAACATCTTCATGCACTACCTGCAACTGATGCATGTAGTCATGAAAGTCCAGCAAATGTTCAGCTGGCACTTCCCACTCTTCTCCTTGAAATCTAGGAAGACTGTTCTCCCATTCATCTCTAGTAGGTACTTGATTAGGGAAACCAGCAATGCTTGAAAAATCACAGAACGCATACCTCTTTTCTAAGATGTTGTTCATGTCATACCAGTGGAGTCACCAACAACTTTCTGAACAATGGAGTCGCCACTGAATTCGTCCTTCATGGAGTCGCCAGATAGATGATGTACAACCTGGTAGTGTCTACTCCTTGTCTATCATCAAGAAATAGATCTATGTCATCTCCCAGAGAAGCTGAGCTTCGATCTCCTCTCCCCGGCAACGACGCCAATTTGTTATCACTCCAAGAAACTCTCCTAGGCTGTAAGTCGGAGATGCCTGGTAACTAACTCTTTTTTGGGAAATGTTTTCTCAATATTTGATATGGTTTTTGGGTCAAGATGAATATCTGAATACTTGACTGTGTTTTCAAGACTATCTAGAGATACAAAATCTCACAAGGCCTTCTAGCACCGTGGTCAGACAAGGTTTGATTAAATGGGGGAAAGAAAACAGCTATTGAACCAGATTATGAAGCATAATCTGGNTTTGGGTCAAGATGAATATCTGAATACTTGACTGTGTTTTCAAGACTATCTAGAGATACAAAATCTCACAAGGCCTTCTAGCACCGTGGTCAGACAAGGTTTGATTAAATGGGGGAAAGAAAACAGCTATTGAACCAGATTATGCTTCATACCAACAAACACAGTGGGTTTAATAACTAATAAATAACTTATGATTATCAACTAAGACAATTAATCAGTGAGATGACAATCACTGCAAATTGAATGAGCATCAACAAAGGACTTCCACTCATAATATATAAAAGAACAGAGGAGAAAATCTGACACAGAACTGAAGGAAGCTTGCAATTTTTTATAAAATAAGAATAGGTCTTTTCATTACAGTGGCAGCATCATAGCACTCAAAATCGAACCCCTTGGTGCATCTTCTATTCTAATATTTATAGCATTACAAAATAGTTCTAAGATCCTGAAAACATGGATCAAATCAACTAAAAATAGCAAGTCAAAATCCGTTGCAAAATAAGTGGGATGCTTCCTCAAAATGAGGCCAATCCCAGATTTGTCTCTATTGACTATTGGTGAAGTGTAAAACAGCCTCCCAAGGCTAAGTGATCATTCTCAAATGGAGATCAGGTCGAATTAGCTGAGGTGGCAAGGTATCCTGCTTTTTTGTTCAACATAAATTGTCCATAGACCTTTGAAATAACTCCTTTCTCCATCATATATCAAAACTAACTGCTGAACTGGATCTGATAATTCATTAGACATGCATTGGAAAAGGTTTCGAATCTTTTCATATCAAAAATCCTTGATCTGTGCAAAAACTCGCTCAATTATGGACACACAGGCTTTCAGTGGTTACTGGGAAAGTTTATGGGTGATTTATCCACCGAAAGCGCCTCTTTCGGTGGTTAATGAGCACATTGGAGGCTCGCCTAAACCACCGAAAGTCAGAATTTCCATAAAAATATGCCTTTGGGAAAAATCAATTTTCTTAGTCGTGGAATGTCCGTTTTGCACGTTCAAATAGTCAACTTTTAACTACAAATCATAAGCTTTCCAATGGTTCAATAAGATTTGGATTTGGAGACCGGGAAGCTATCAAAATTTGCACTACAATATTAGGCATCACTCTTTCAAAAATGCTGGTGTGTTTTTGGTCGTTAACAGGTTCTATTCCTTTGATCTCCAAAGGCACCTTTTCCCCCATTCAATATGGGTTCTCCCCTTTTTCNCAACAACCCTTCCGATCTGTGAAGGGTTGTTGTGATGAGCGGTGTGTTTTTGGTCGTTAACAGGTTCTATTCCTTTGATCTCCAAAGGCACCTTTTCCCCCATTCAATATGGGTTCTCCCCTTTTTCATCCATGACTAACTTCTCATGGTCATTCCCAGATCCCACGGTGATTGTGCTCCCCTCACCAAATTAGGGGGAGCTAGTGATTTTCTCTGAGGTATTCCCAGATGTGGTTCTATAGGAGTTGACATTAAGGCCTGGAAAATGGATTTCATTGGAGAAGGATCCAACCCCATACCTCTACTATCCTTTTGTGGATCAAAGCTTCTTCTTGGAACAACCAGAGGAGTTAGTGGAAGAGTTTATTGCCTCTAACTTCTGACCTTGAAATTCTGATGAGTGGGAATTTGTTTCCGTGGAGAACCTGGAATTAACACACAATTGAGTCTAGACCAAGGTCTGTCGAGAGTTCTAGAGACAAGGTGAAGGAAATGGAATAAGTGTATTGGGTCTTCCAAGGAAAAACCTAATTTCATCCTTGGAGATGGCCTAACTCTGTCTGGGGTGGTAGAGATGGATGATAAAAACATATTTGGGAAAGCGTATGGCCACCAATTCAGCGAGAAGACTCTCAAGGCCTGGGCCATGAAAAATTGAGGTGTGTCGTACAACCCTCCTCCAAGAATCAATCACCTCTTCAAGGGTTGGTTCATGATTATTTTTTCAGAGCAGATACAGGCTATGAATGTTCTCCAAAAAATTTGGTCAATAGATTCTTCATTGGTCCTAATGAATCTATGGAACCCCACCTTTGATGCAACAAGTTAGAGACTTGACTCCATCCCAATATGGGTTCGATTGTCGGGTCTCCCTCCACACCTTTGGACAGAAAAAAAAGATTCCAAGAAATCTGGGGGAGTTTTTGGTAGCCAATTTGGGATTCTTAGAATCTAGAGAGATGTTGGTGATAAGGATTCTGGTTTTACTAAATATCAGAGAAGGGATTCGATATTTCCTTAATCTGACAGATTTGGGAAGGACTAGGGTTAAAATCCTATATTATGAAGGGGTTCCTTTTTTATGTACGAGGTTCCATGAGTATGGGAATATTGTGAAGGAATGCAAGAACTCCATGAGGGGGCGCAGAAACAGTCGATCTTACTTAGAGAACATAACTGGTCTGGGGCGTCTGCTCTCCCTCTTTGGGGTTGGATTCAGTGGATACTTTGTCTTGGGCTCCAGTAGAGCCTCCCATTTTTGTGGCTGATGGGTCGACAGTTCAAGGGGGATATGCATCGACCTTAGTTCCATTCACAAGGGAAGCGACGAGTTTAGAGATATTCCCAGAGGTAGTTCCACAATAATTGATTAACAACCTATTGGGTATGCATCTTACTATTTCCTATCCAATAAATGGATTAATTAAATAATTCAACTTTTTATGGTGGATTGTAATCACTCCCTTCGAAATATCCTTTTTTCAAATAATTCATCTTTAAATCCTTTCCCCAATCCCACATACTCTCCTTTTCCATCCCTGGTCAATTTTTCTCTCCATCCAAACTCATCGCCTAGGTCCACAATTTCTTAGTCATCTGAGGATTCTTCTTATGATGGGTCTGAGGACTCAACCACTCGTTTCCAACTACATAACAGATCAATATCCATTCCCATTATAGACTACAGAGGCTTGGGCCCAAATCCAGAGATCCTGAAAACTAAAATGGGTAGAGGTAGAAACTCCCACCTCTTCAAGGCACAATCCCGATCACTGGTTGACATTGCCTCAAGCCAACAAAAGTCAATAGTAGGGGCACTTAGAGAAGAAAAATCCCTAGAAATAGTTCCCCCATGAAACTCCTCACCTTTAATTGCAGAGGTTTGGCAAGTTCCCAAAAAACATCCACACTAAAGAGGTTAGTAACTCTGCACTAGCCTGATGTAGTTCTTTTTCAAGAAACCCTAGTAGATGAAGTCATGGCCACCAAGATTCTAACTTCCCTCCTCTCGGGTTGGATTTTTTTGGGATTGGATGCTAGGGGTAGGTCAAGAGGACTAGTCACAGGATAGAGATCTAGATGTATCAAACTCCTAAACTTTTGGGATTTTGACTCCTCTTTAGGGGGCGATTTTCTGGTGGAAGGATTTGGTATGGAGATTATAATAATCAATGTTTATGGACCTCATACAGATTGGAACTCCTTTTGGGAAACTCTTCTTGGTAAATACCTCTTGAAGAACGACTTTCTAATCTTAGGAGGAGATCTAAATTTCTCTCTGAGGGAAGCTGAAAATCGGGGCCCCTTATCCCACCCAGACAACCAAGCAACCTTCTTCAACCACATATTGTCTTCCAATGGCCTCATCGATATAGCTCCACTAAAAGTACTACCCACTTGGAGGAATATGAGGGTAGGGGAGGCCCTTATAGCCAAAAGGTTAGACCGTTTCTTGATCTCTGAAACTTTAACGATGCTTCCATTCCAATTTTGTCAATTGATTGGAAGTGGAGGTGAATCAGACCATTCTCCGGTATGGTTTTAAATTGAAGGTAGTCCTCAAAAGCGCGTCGCATTGTTTAAATTCAACTCTTCCTAGTTAAAGGATGAGAGTTTTCATAATTTGGTTAAGTCCAATTAGATTGACATAACTGATTTAGAGGGTAATCT
>JASDQU010242214.1:181458-196335 GCA_032191745.1 Picea mariana
ATAGCATTCACTTCAACAGCATACTCTTCATAAACATCTGAGTTCTTAGTCAAAAAATGAAATTCATGACAACACTGAGGATAAAGAAGATCAGCTGGAAAATGATCTTTACAGAACACATGAAAAGCAGCATGAAAGTCAGCCAGAGAGATGATACTAGCATTCGGAAGGGACCGGCACCAATCAAGAGCAATTCCCTCTAAAGAAAACTTGAAAAGCTTAATTTGCACATCATCATGTACAATTTCAAGACGATTAATGAATTCATGGAAATCCAGCAAATGTTCAGCTGGCACTTCCCACTCCTCACCACGAAATTTAGGAAGATTGTTCTCCCATTCATCTCTAGTAGGTACTTGATTAGGAAAACCAGCAATGCTTGAAAAATCACAGAATGCATACCTCTTGGCTAAGATCCTATTCATATCATACCAGTGGAGTCACCAACAATTTTCTGAACAATGGAGTCGCCACTAAATTCGTCCTTCATGGAGTCGCCAGATAGATGATTACAACCAAATGATGTCCAGGCTTTGTCTATCATTAAAGCTGGATCAATGTCGTCTCCCAGGGAAGCTGATCTTCGATCTCCTCTCCCCGGCAGCGATGCCAATTTGTTATCACTCCAGGAAACTCTCCTATGCTGTAAGTCGGAGATGCCTGGTAACTAACTCTTTTTTGGGAAATGTTTTCTCAATATTTGATATGGTTTTTGGGTCAAGATGAATATCTAAATACTTGATTGTGTTTTCAAGACTGTCTAGAGATACAAAATCTCACAAGGCCTTCTATCACCGTGGTCAAACAAGGTTTGATTAAATGGGGGGAAGAAAACAGCTATTGAACCAAATTATGCTTCATACCAACAAACACAATGGGTTTAATAACCAAGAAATAACTTATGATTATCAACTAAGACAATTAATCAGCGAGATGACAGTCACTGCAAATTGAATGAGCATCAACAAAGGACTTCTACTCATAAGGTATAAAAGAACAGAGGAGAAAATCTGACACAGAATTGAAGGAAGCTTGCATTTTTTTATAAAATAAGAATAGGTCTTTTCATTACAGTGGCAGGATCATAGCCCTCAAAATTGAACCCCGGGTTCTTCTTCTATTCTAATACTTATAGCATTACAAAACAGTTCTTTGATCCTAAAAACATGGATCAAATCAACCAAAAATAGCAAGTAGAAATCTGTTGCAAAAGAAGTGGGATGCTTCCTCAAAATGAGGTCAATCCCAGATTTGTCTCAATTGATTATTGGTGATGTGTAGAACAACCTCCCAAGGATAAAAGATCATTCTCCCATGGAGACCAGGTCGAGTTGGCTGATGTGGCAAGGTATCCTACTTTTCTGCCTTTGTTAGAGACATCAAAAAGCTTTGAAACACCTCCTTTCTCCACCATTTGTCAAAAATAACTGTTGTGCTAGACTTGATAATTCACCACCTGTCTATTCCAAGAGGTTTCATCTCATTATGCCTCAAAAATTCCTGATCTGGGCGAAATTTCAAGAATTATGGTTAAAATAGGCTTTCGGTGGTTAACATAGAAGACTTCTGGGTGAATTAACCACCGAAAGTCAGAATTTTCAGAAAAAAAACTGCCTTTGGGAAAAATCAATTTTCTCAACCGTGGAATGTTCGTTTCGCACGTTCAAATGGTCGATCGACATCTACAGATCATAATATTTCCAATGGTACAATCATATTTGGATTTGTAGTTAGGGAAGCTAGTCCAAATTTCCCTACAATATTAGGCATCTTTCCTTCAAAAATGCCGGTGCGTTTTTTAGTGCTAACATATTGCACTCATAAATGAGAGAGGATTCAAAATACAAGATGAAAATATGATTAAATAATGTCATTGGTTCATCATTATCTCTTAGCGATAGTTTTTATTAAATATGGGAATTTTGATTAAATGTACTTTAATTAATTAGTAAAAAATATTTATTAATTATATATGTGTTCATATTTTATAGGGAACTTCAAGAAAAAATATGTTGTTTTAAATATATATTTACCATATCTTAAAAATATATTAATATTTATATCGCAAAAATAAGAAAACAATAGTATTATCTATATTTGGAGGTAATTTTGAATCTACATTTTTTTAGAAAGTTGGTTGATTTTGTTTTCACCTAGGTATGTCTTTATTTGAAACTAGGCGAATTTGTGTTGATATTGTTTGTGATCACATCTGAAGCTATGTAGTTTATTGTATATTTTTGTACTTTATTGCCTATTGTTAAATAAAATCTTACATATATTTAGAGGTACAACATAGAACTTTATTACAAAAACAATTTCGTTCTTCACAAGAGATTTTGACTCTCCTTTACATATTGAAGTCTATGCTTTGAATCCTTAGTGGTATGCAGACAAGGTTGGGAGTGTCTCACCTATAGATAATGTAGAGGTAAAAAAAGGATTCGTTGAAGCTTTTCCAAAGATGTATCCTCTAGGTGAGGCCTTTCTTATTGGAGAACATTTTCTTTCCTTTGTTGTGAAGTAGACCATCTTCAAACTAGCTAGCCATGACATTGAATTATATGGGCATTTCCACCTTAATTTTTACAATGCACAGAGGTGGTTCTTGACAAATGACAATGTGTGCTCCATAAGACTCCAGATATTGATCAATGTGCTTGTGTTGTGGAACCCAACTCTGTATTATCAGTCATTGCATGCATTTTCAATTTACTATGTTTTTTATTTGCATTCGTTAACATATGTTTGTTCAAGATTGTCATCAATGCTACATGAGAAACGAATTGGAACACATATTCCTTATTCGACCAGTAAAGAGTAATAATATTTTAAAAGAGGGCATATATTTTGGTTTATAGGGCGAAAGGTAATATTAGAAATGTATATCTAACACTTGAGCTTGATATTGAATGAGGAGGAAATCGTATTTTTATTTATATTATACAAGTGGGTATATTACACTCAGATTCCAACGTAATGATCATATTGAGGCTCTAAACAAAATTTCCTCGGGCGATGACTCAACCTCTATTATTTGACCATTTTTTCACCCAATAATATTTTCCTTTCCGGAAGAAGATGTCATGTGACCATGCTCAAATCTAACTTGGAATAATATAGTATAGGTTCATAGTCTAGAAGTTGTGTTGAACTGTAATTCTCACATACCAACACTATATTTTTTATAAGAACTTTTCTCGTTCCAATTCAAAAGGAAGACTGAGTAGTCGTACCCAAATCATAAACTTTACTAATTATTCTGTAAACATGATGAAACCAAGTTGTCATGGTTAGATTAAGAGCCCGAGTTTTCCCATAAACTAAGGGCCCTTATCAACCTATGTTCTTTGTCCTACTCTTAGATAAAATGGAGAATTAAACAAAATTATTTTCATTCGAGTGGATCAACACTCGATTCCCCAAGAAACAATAATGTGAATCAAAAATATGCTTATAGAGTTGTCGAAGTTATGGTCATAATACATTAAAACTTTATATTATCCCATGTTTTGGGAATGGTCAACTTCCTCCTTAACCCATTTATGAGAAATAATGATTTTGGATTGACATAGTAATAAACTTAAATGTTACTTAACAATGTATTTGAATGAAGATTTACATTTCCCAACCACTTCAAATGGAGAAACTTTTGGATTTGTGAAGGACGAGGTTGTCCCTATGATATTAGAGTCTCAATTGAGATAGAGTACCGAATGCAATATTAACTCCTTGTATAAGTTATAATCAACCATAACACAGCCATTTTCTAATTGATTAATTTATTGGTTACGAGAAAACCCCTACTTGCATTATATCTTAGCATTCACATTATCAATGGGGTCCAAACTCTCCATATCTATATAACAATGTTCCTACAAAGGGTTTTTACAGAGACCTACATACCCCCTCTCAACTGAAAACCAAGTTGCAAGGCCAATCTATGTTCTACTGCTTTCCTATAGTGCCCTTGGTAAGTCTATTCTCTAACATATGTAGTCTATGTAAAAAGAATTCTTGTAAACATTTCATAAAAAAATTGGAAGGCTTCCTCTACCCTTTCACACTTTACCAATCATTTTTTTCATGTTCACTACATCAATTTCATTAGAAAATTTAGGGTGAGTGAGAGGAAGCTTAATGATTCTTACAATTAGCAGTGTGTACTTAAAATGCTCTCCTCAACTTGCAATGGAGAAGATATTCATAGCATGTTAAGATTTAGTCATAACATTTTTTCCCTTATATTTGCAAAGTGACTTCATCATTGCAACAACCCACAATGAGGTAAGCTTAGACACAGTTCATTGCCTTGTTTCAGGGTCGTGCATTTCCAAAGTGAAATTACCTTCACAAGATTTAGGGCTATGCCTCATAGACGCTTCTCATACTAAATATTTTCTATTGAACCTCTTATCTCCCTAGGATAAATTGTATATCTCATTGGTCTGCAAACCATCTCTTTATCCCTCCTATTTTTCTCAGTAAACATTTGGATTTTTGGAGTTTTTTCGGGCATATTATCTCATCAAATTTGAATGAAATCCAACCAAAATTTGTTGCAACTCCATATTCCACTTATTGAGTCTGTATAATTTGAGTGCCCTGAGATATTTTCATAGTGTTGAATCCATTTATCCATTCAAAAATGAAATTTAAACAGCAGAGAATGGAAGTCTCGAATAAGTGTTATGACTCTGATATTTACTTACACAAATGTAAATACACATGTATATAAACTCAATTTCAATCCATTTATACATAGATAGTTCTGCATAAGGATTTTCAATTAACTAGGAAATTATCCTACAATTTATCACCGTATAGCAGTAATCTAGCCTACAGAATGAATTCTTCCAGAATCTTGACCAGGCAATTCTTTTAACTTGTATCACATGGAAATTAACATTCACTCAACAATACGTTACAACAGAGACAATACATACATCAGTTATTTAATCATTCAAACAGAGAAGGAATAGGATAACATATCTGAACGATTTCGCTGGGAGACAAAGGGAACAGCCACATTCCTCCCAACCTTAGAACACGACAGCCAAATCACTTACCCTGTTCACCCCCTAGCCTCACCATCATTCAGTGAGGGCTAAATTGGAACTCCTCCTCAGCAAATTCCTTTCAATTTTTCAACACTCTTCTCCTTGCCTCACACTTAGCAACTAGTGTTCATAGCAGCAAGAAATCAGTAATTTTCCCCAACATACTCGGCAGCGTCCTACCTCCTCACATATGCCATATATCCAAAGTCATTTTTGCCTAGGTATTTTTCCCTCCCTTGGGAATTTTCGCAGCTTTCCAAATCCCTGATTTTCAGGGGCTTCCAATGGCCAAATTCTGGATTTTCCACTTGTAACAATCAGCCCCGAGGTAGTTCCAATATGCTCCCCACTCATGGAGTCATGGTGAGTTGATTTCAACATGGTTGTTCCATTTGTCTTCGAGCAATAATTATAAAATATTTTGTTTCATACAAGTTTCATAGTCAAGAAGTTGGTTGGTTCAAATCAGGTATCTACCCAACAGTCACAATCATTAAATACGATTGATTAAATTTGAAATTTGAAATTGCCAAAAATGGCAAAAAATTTCCAATTTCGAATTTACCAAAAACGAAATAATTTTCCTAAGAAATTTCAAACTTAAAAATACTTTTTTTTTGGGGAGGGATGTCACACTGAGATATTTTCATAGTGCTTAATCCATTTATGCATTCAAAAATGCAACTTAAACAATAGTAAATGGAGATTTAACCAACATCTATTTCGCCGGATTCCGGTGAAAAAGTTAAAAATTAGAATGTTTAGACAACGCCTTTTTCTCACTATGCATGAGTCCATGATCATGGATGGATCTGTCATTTCATCAACTTGTAAAAAGTGCAACAACTATGTAGAATCCTTTCATGTTAAAATAATTTKYTTTTGTATKCCTTRARGAAAATTTGGGTGGGMTTTAGTCTACATATGTGTGCATGYTGGTAGTGTCATGCATATMTCATGGGTTTGATAACTACCTCTTGGTATCACTAGTAATATGTTAAAATGTTAAGATAAATATATCATTTTGTGGGGATTAAGGAGAAGATAGAGGTGGGATTTAGTTTCCAAGTGTGTACATGGGAGGAAGGTAATATGAATGTAATGAATGGAATTTTGTATATCTTTTAAAGTGGTACATTAAATATTTTATTTTTCTTTCTTCTAATTTTTAGAATATAAACAAATTAAAACCATAACACCTTCAAACACTCAAAATATATAATTACCTTTGTATTCTTCTAAATAATTCTATACATATTACAAGAATAATGACTCGCTCTAAAAACTTTTAATATATTTTATTTATGTATGTATATTGCACTCATAAATGAGAGAGGATTCAAAATACAAGATGAAAATATGATTAACTAATGTCGTTGGTTCATCATTATCTCTTAGCGGTAGTTTTTATTAAAAAAACAGTTACTTTGGAACTTTAATTAAATGTACTTTAATTAATTAGTAAAAAATATTTATTAATTAAATATGTGTTCATATTTTATAGGGAACTTCAAGAAAAAATATTTGTTTTAAATATATATTTACCATATCTTAAAAATATATTAATATTTATATCGCAAAAATAAGAAAACAATAGTATTATCTATATTTTGAGGTAGTTTTGAATGTATATTTTTTTAGAAAGTTGATTGATTTTGTTTTCACCTATGTATGTCTTTATCTGAAACTAGGTGAATTTGTGTTGACATTGCTTGTGATCACATCCAAAGCTATGTAGTTTATTGTATATTTTTGTACTTTATTTCCTATTGTTAAATAAAATCTTACATATATTTAGAGGTACAACATAGAACTTTCTTACAAAAACAATGTCATTCTTCACAAGAGTTTTTGACTCTCCTTTGCATATTGAAGTATATGCTTTGAATCCTTAGTGGTATGCAGACAAGGTTGGGAGTGTCTCACCTATAGATAATGTAGAGGTAAAACAAGGATTCGTTGAAGCTTTTCCAAATATGTATCCTCTAGGTGAGGCCTTTCTGATTGGAGAACATTTTCTTTCCTTTGTTGTGAAGTAGACCATCTTCAAACTAGCTAGCCATGCCATTGAATTATATGGTCATTTCCTCCTTAATTTTTACAATGCACAGAGGTGGTTCTTGACAAATGACAATGTGTGCTCCATAAGACTCCAGATATTGATCAATGTGCTTGTGTTGTGGAACCCAACTTTGTATTATCAGTCATTGCATGCATTTTCAATTTACTATGTTTTTGCTTTGCATTCGTTAACATATGTTTGTTCAAGATTGTCATCAATGCTACATGAGAAAGGAATTGGAACACATATTCCTTATTCAACCAGTAAAGATTAATAATCTTTTAAAAGAGGGCATATATTTTGGTTTATAGGGCGAAAGGTAATATTAGAATTTGTATATCTAACACTTGAGCACTTGAGCTTGATATTGAATGAGGAGGAAATCGTATTTTTATTTATATTATACAAGTGGGTATATTACACTCATATTCCAACGCAATGATCATATTGAGGCTCTAAACAAAATTTCCCCGGGCGATGACTCAACCTCTATTATTTGACCGTTTTTTCACCCAATAATATTTTCCTTTCTGAAAGAAGATGTCATGTGACCATGCTCAAATCAAACTTGTAATAAAATAGTATAGGTTCATAGTCTAGAAGCTGTGTTGAACTGTAATTCTCACATATCAACACTATATTTTTTAGAAGACTTTTCTCATTCCAATTCAAACGGAAGACTGAGTAGTCGTACCCAAATCAAAAACTTTACTAATAATTGTGTAAACATGAGGAAACCAAGTTTTCATGGTTAGATTAGGAGCCCAAGTTTTTTCATAAACTAAGGGCCCTTATCAACCTATGTTCTTTGTCCTACTCTTAGATAAAATGGAGAATTAAACAAAACTATTTTCATTCGAGTGGATCAACACTCGATTCCCCAAGAAACAATAATGTGAATAAAAAATCCGCTTATAGAGTTGTCGAAGTTATGGTCATAAAACATTAAAAATTTATATTATCCCATGTTTTGGGAATGGTCAACTTCCTCCTTAACCCATTTACGAGAAATAATGATTTTGGATTGACATAGTAATAAACTTAAATGCTACTTAACAATGTATTTGAATGAAGATTTACATTTCCCAACCACTTCAAACAGAGAAACTCTTGGATTTGTGAAGGAGTTTGTCCCTATGATATTAGAGTCTCAATGGAGATAGAGTACCAAATGAAATATTAACTCCTTGTATATGTTATAATCAACCATAGCACAACCATTTTCTAATTGATTAATTTATTGGTTACGAGAAAACCCCTACTTGCATTATATCTTATCATTCACATTATCAATGGGGTCCAAACTCTCCATATCTAGATAACAATGTTCCTACAAAGGGTTTTTACAGAGACCTACATACCCCCTCTCAAGTGAAAACCAAGTTGCGAGGCCAATCTATGTTCTACTTCTTTCCTATAGTGCCCTTGGTAACTCTATTCTCTAACATATGTAGTCTATGTAAAAAGAATTCTTGTAAACATTTCATAAAACAATTGGAAGGCTTCCTCTACCCTTTCACACTTTACCAATCATTTTTTTCATGTTCACTACATCAATTTCATTAGAAAATTTAGGGTGAGTGAGAGGAAGCTTAATGATTCTTGCAATTAGCAGTGTGTACTTAAAATGCTCTCCTCAACCTGCAATGTAGAAGAGATTCATAGCACGATAAGCTTTAGTCATAACATTTTTTCCCTATATTTGCAAAGTGACTTCATCATTGCAACAACCCACAATGAGGTAAGCTTAGACACAATTCATTGCCTTGTTTTAGGGTCATGCATTTCCAAAGTGAAATTACCTTCACAAGATTTAGGGCTATGCCTCATAGACGCTTCCCATACTAAATATTTTATATTGAACCTCTTACCTCCCTAGGATGAATTGTATATCTCGTTGGTCTGCAAACCATCTCTTTATCCCTCCTAATTTTCTCAGTTGGATTTTTGGAGTTTTTTCGGGCATATTCTCTCATCAATTTTGACTGAAATCCGATCAAAATTTGTTGCAACTCCATATTCCACTTATTGAGTCTGTATAATTCGAGCACCCTGAGATATTTTCATAGTGTTGAATCCATTTATGCATTCAAAAATGCAATTTAAACAACAGAAAATGGAGATTTCACCAACATCTATTTCGTCAGATTCCAGTGAAAAGGTTCAAAAAGTCGAATGTTTAGACAACGCCTTTTTCTCACTATGCATGAATCCATGATCATGGATGGAACTCGTACTTCATCAACTTGTACAAAGTGCAACAACTATGTAGAATCCTCTCATGTTAAAATAATTTTCTTTTGTATGCCTTAAGGAAACTATTGGGTGGGCTTTAGTTTACATATGTGTGCATGTTGGTAGTGTCATGCATATCTCATGCGTTTGATAACTACCTCTTGGTCTCACTAGCAATATGTTAAAATATTAAGATAATTACATCATTTTGTGGGGCTTAAGGAGAATATAGAGGTGGAATTTAGTTTCCAAGTGTGTACATGGAAGGAAGGTAATATGAATGTAATAAATGAAATTTTGTATATCTTTTAAAGTGGTACATTAAATCTTTTTTTTTCTTTATTTTAATTTTTAGAATATAAACAAATTAAAACCATAATACCTTCTCTCACATAAAATGTAAAATTATTTTTGTCTTATTCTAAACAATTCTATACATATTAGAAGAATAATGCTTTAAAAGCTTGTAAAAACTTTTAATATATTTTATATATGAATGTATATTGCATTCATAAATGAGAGAGGATTTGAAATACACGATGAAGATATGATGAACTAATATGGTTGGCTTATCATTATCTCTTAGTCGTAGTATTTATTAAAAAAAGGGTTGCTTTGGAATTTCAATTAAATGTACATTAATTAATTAGTAAAAAATAATTATTAATTATATAAGTGTTCATTTTTATAGAGAACTTCAAGAAAAAATATGTTGTTTTAAATATATATTTATCATATATTAAAAATATATTAATATTTATATGGCACAAATAAAAAAAATAGTATTATCTATATTTAGAGGTAAGTTTTGAATGTATATATTTTTAGAAATTTGCTTGATTTTGTTTTGACCGCTCGGTATGTCTTTATTTGAAACTAGGTGAATTTCTATTGACATGGCTTGTGTTCACATTGGAAGCTATGTAGTTTATTCTATATTTTTGTACTTTATTACCTATTGTTAAATAAACTCTTACCTATATTTAGAGGTAATATTTTTCTATTTTTAGAATATAAACAAATTAAAGCCATAATACCTTCTAACACTTAAAATATATAATTACCTTTGTCTTCTTCTAAACAATTATGTCCATATTACAAGAATAATGCTCTAAAAACTTGGAAACTAATGTGCGCAACACAGGACCTTTTTGATGAAGAATAATAAATAAGAAGAAGATATTTGTGGACATAGACTAGGGGGGTGAACCATGGTAAAATCATGTGTTGTTATTTGTTTGAATGATTTTTTTGTTGTTTCTGCAATTATGAATGAACGATGAATGGATGGAATAGTCTCTTGTAGTGTGTAGAATGAAATAATTGTTAGATCTAGATGAATGATATGATATGATGCATGTTAAAGTAAAAGTAGAAGAATTAGAACATCCCCAAACCCTTCCGTGACTGGAGACATATGCGTCTTGCAGTCACCCACAAGCCATCTCGGGTGAGACTTCACTGTGCACTATGTGCACAGTTGTTCCTTCTAGTTTACCATAGGGGCCGATGGTTTCTAGGTTTTTGATGGAGAACTAAGGTAGAAACTGGGTCAGCCCATACATCCAACACTCTCCATATGGAACTATCGTATGAGGACACCACTCCACATAATTGAGGCGGATGGCCACATCAACCTCCTTCACTCACTAATGTGCATGGCTCTAGGAGGAGTCTTTGCATGAGATATGTCCCCTCATTGTTCAATATAAGCAGACTCTCTTCATTGTTTTAGGGATGGATCTTATTCATTAGCAACATACTCTTCTCGGATTTCTCTCATTTCTCTATTCTAGCTTCTCTTCTCTTGTGCAAGGAACATCACTATATCATTTTTGCATATGTCTCCTTGGCACAACCAACCTCTTGGCGAATGAAAAAATAAATATTTGTTGTGCTCGTATCAAGGTCTCATGGTTTGATGGTATATTTATGGATGTTTATGCAATTATTGGAAGTTAAATGGCCTTTTATTTGGGTAAAATATACCATTTAACTACACCTTTTATCTCTTTCTTTCCATTCCTTCTTAACACTAACATTCAAGGGATTATACCATTATTCATAAAATAAACCATTTTGACTTTTTGGGTTGTTTAATCATAAACCAAACATATTTTCTTGTTGTTTTTTTGTTGTGTTTATTGCATATTTACAGGTTGAAAATAACATGGGAAAAGGTGAGGGACACCCCTTTGACATTGGAAAGCACCAGCCTGAACAGAGAGGAGGTTTTCTAGTGAATTTTTGGGGTAGTTTCTTCTAAAGTTGCATGGATTTTAGTTTGTTGATTTATAAACTTATTCATATTAGTTGAGTGCATAAAATTKTGCTAACAAATTAGCATCGTTTTCGGGGATCGTCGTGATTTCYTGAGTTTCAATAATGACATTGGTGAGCATTTTCAATTTGTATTTGGTTTTCATAATCACCTAGTGACTCCAAATTTTAAAGGGTTGGATCCACTAGAGAACTCAAAGAAATTTCCTAGATGTGATCCAACTCAAGGTCTGCTTCCGACCCTTGATGAGMCTAAACACTTTCTCAAGAACAGACTGACTTCATCMCCTGGGATCACACCAACCTTGATAGTTGGCATTGTTGTTGTATCTATAGCCTAGATTACTTTCCCAGTTGTCACAACCAAMAACAATCTGGTAATTATACCTTTGAATAGCTCATCAACTTCGGTAAATTCTTCCTCTATCCCTTCATTTTCCATTCTTACTACTTTGAATCCCACACAAAATATGGCAATTCAAGTAGTAAAGTTTTCTCTTACTATTTATGCTCCATTAGATTTAAGTTACCTAGTGGCAGGGACACCTGCATGCTATGCCGATGGGAGCATAACGTGATTGCCTTCATAAGTTCGTAGGAAGCAATGTTGTTACTATCAAGGACCATTTGAATGTATTTTTAAAATTTGTAGATGACTTAAGGATTGAACACAAGGATGTGGTAATGAAAATGTTCATACAAATCCTAGAGGGAGATGCACATGCATGGTAAAAGGCTCTTCCAATTGGATCCATCAATGGATGGGACTCTTTCCAAACACAGTTCACAGAGAGATGGGATGATAAACAGGGTAATTATTTCCTATTAGATGAATTTTCTTCTATTTAAAAACTTGAAGAAAATGATATTGTTTCTAAACTTAACACTCGTTCTTCAAAGATTTATTATAGGATTCCTAAAAGCATTATATCTAATGCCACAATTTCTTTATAATGTTATTTTAACTCATTCGACAGATCATTTGGATTTTTTCTTATGAAGAAGGAACTGCAAAATTTGGACGTTTCTTTTGCTAGTGCAATCAAGATCGAGAAAAATATTTTGGCAACTCAGAAGGTCTAGTTACCACTTTTGAGATTTCTTCATCCACACATAAGGAGAGTCCAAGATCCACATTTCAAAGGACCCCAAGAACATAAATATAAAGTAGAGATAGACATGGAACATTTACCTTCGAATATTGTTGGCATGTTGAATGATTTAAGAAACAAAGTCGTGAAAATGGAAAAGAACACGCAAACTCAATAGAACATGCATGAAAACCAAAGACAATTCCAACACAAGAAGCATTTCCAACATGTAAAGAAACTAGATGAATAGAAGATCCCAGTACCTATGGCAAGCACTAACTATTGGATTACTGAGAGAGGGGGTGAATCAATAATAGTGTAATTATAATCCTTTTTCTCCAAATAATACAAGTGTTATATCAATGTAGAATTATTATCCAATAATGAGCAATAAGAAATGAAAAATCACACACATACACAGTACAACAGTGTTTTACATGGAAACCCAAATCGGAAGAAAACCACAGAACATTTTTTCTTATATGTCTTGAAGAATTACATTCATTGGAAGCACCAACTTCCTTTGGTTTCCAGCTGCAACTGGAAGGAGGCTCCAACCCCCTAGTTTCTCAGGCTACAACCTGAGGGAAGCTCCAACTCCCCAATTCTCTGGCTACAACCAGAAGGAGGCTATAACCCCATATGTTCTCCAGCTACAACCACCTATCCTTGCCCTGTCCAACCGCCCTGAAGTATAAGTAGAATGATGGGACCACTATCAACATGTCATTGTCAGATATATTGTTGTACAACTGCATCAACCTGTACCACTGACATGTATCCAATCTGTACAGCTTCCCTATAATCAATATGTACCTGAACTGAACATGTATCTACAGAAATACAACAGGTACGTGACCTATAGTGATGCAGCCCACATATGTACGTGCCCTATCGGTTATGCAGCTCGCATATGTATGCGCCCTATCTGTTATGCAGCCTATGTATGCCTTCTGGAACTAGGGTTTCCTTTCACTTGAAAACTTCTAACCCTCTGTAACTTCTTTCACATAGATCTATATCCTGTCACTATATCGAGACTGTAACTATACCCTGTGCATGCATTATCATACATAACATTTACTCAAGACAAATATGTCTCTCTCTATTCATGTGCCATATAGGTGTGTGAAATCAAGAACAAGTATACTTTCCCACACATGATCTTAGTCATCAAACCCTTTCTGATATTCAGCCTCTCAATACATCAATAAATACAAGATATCAACCATGTACCATAAAAACCTTTAGCCATGTGCCAAGAAATAAAAGAGTGTCTTAACAATAAGTATCAATGATGAATATACCAGCACTGTATTTCAGTAGATATGAATTATGAAGAATATCTTATGTAGCCACTAGTCTCTCTAGGGAGAATATTCAAATCTCCATTGTCTTTCCTCATGCATACATCAAAATCCAACTATTCATTGAAATAAGACATACCTTTTGAACCAATGGATGGATCTGATGTATATGAGCACTTTAGACCTTCCTAAGAGCTTGATCTCATAATCTAAAACCTTTTCATCTTCATCTTCTCAAGTTTCCAAGGCTTTACCAACATGTACTCACCCTGTACACATCCATCCCACGTATGTATGCTCCTTATACACAGATAGCCTGTGTACTGTGTTAGCGATAAAAAATGCACTGGCATTTTTTAAAGAATGATTCCTAATCTTGTAGGGAACATTTGACTAGCTTCCTGATCTCAAAATTCATATTTTAAAGCACCATTGGAAATATTAGGATTTGTAGATGTCGATCGACTATTCAATCATGTAAAACGGACTCTCCATGACTGAGAAATTTGATTTTTAAAAACTCTGCGCTTTCACCAGCTAACTCGTCTTGAATTTTGCTAGTTAGCTGGTGGAAGCTCTGCTTTTCACCAACTAAGGAGAGGATTTTTGGGTAAATTAGCTGGTGAAAGCCTGTCATGGCTAGAATAACCGAATTTTTGCCCAGATAGGGATTTTTTGAGTTTGAATGGTTTGAAACCACTTCAAATGGACAGTTGTTGAATTATCAAGTCTGATTCAAAGGCTAGTTTTGAGGGATAAGGTCAAAAAGAGGTTTTTCAACTACATTTGGCATCTTTTTCAAAGGCAGAATATCAGGGGTTTGAAGACACATCATCCAATTC
>JASDQU010242215.1:54630-69765 GCA_032191745.1 Picea mariana
GATGTGGATTTGCTTGTTGTTTCATGTGATTTTGTGCCATGGTCAAGTTGTCCTTTAAGAGTTGAAGAAATTGTTGTTTATGATCGATGTGATCTTCCACTACTTGAACCTTAGATTTTTCTTTTATAGATGAAGTTATGGAAGGTGGGCGATATCCGTAAAGCACCATAAATGGTGTCATTTTTCTTGTGTTATGAAAGGAAGTGTTACACCACCATTCTTCGAGGGTAACCACATGAACCATTGTGTTTGTTTATCAGAGAAAAAGCAACGGAGGTATCCTTCCAGACATTTGTTCACTATATCGGTTTTTCCATCAAATTGAAGATGATAAGATGAGCTATGAGCCAATTGAGTAACCAAACAAGAAAATAATTATGTCCAAAAATATCCAATGAAGATGGTATCTTTGTCACTTACAATAATCTTTGGGCATCCATGTAGTTTTTGAATTGTCTCCATGAATATAGTAGCAAATATACTGGCTTTGAAAGGATGAGAGAGTGAAACAAATTGTGCGTACTTGGTAAGTCTATCAACAATCACCATGATTGTTGGGCCCTTCATTTTGTTGTTAGAAATTTTGCAAGGGATGATGCAGTTCCAATTTTGGTCAAACGAAATCTGCACAAGTCATAGAGGAACGAGACAACAGAACATGGAAAGAAACCGAAAAATGTTGGAAGGATGGATAGTGCAACACCAACATGGAGAAATAATTTACAACATAAAAAGACCAAGAAAGAATGCAAAGTCTCAAACATGGAAATCCAAGTTGGCTTATATATATGGGATGAATACGATTGAAAAGGGTTGGATTTACTGTTTGTTGATTTTGGGTAGATATTAGCTATGATTCCAGAGTCTGGGTTCTGGAAACCAGACCACGTCTATGAAGAGTCATGTCCTATTGTATTGATAAAATACAAGGGATTTGGGTTAATCGTGTCTCTCAGTAATAGAGTTTGTTGTTAAGTTTTGGCATTACCGAGCTATGTCTGCATCTGAGAAGATCATTATGTAATTGAGATGAACCTTATGAAGTTAATACAAGGAGAGATTCAAATTTTGAAATTAGTGTGCCTGTTAAGTTCTAAATCATCTTGAATGTTGTTTCCTATTTTATTTATGTCAGATCTGATTAATGTGATATAGTTTCTTTATGGTTGCAATGCAACTCTATTTTCTTTCATCTGAGTTAGGAACATTTACACAGTTTTGAGTTTAATCTATCTTGCGCAAGAATACAGAGACCATAAACTGTATGGATTTGTCTAAGCATTCTTCTTGCCCTTCCCCATCTTCTTTTTCTTGGTTGCGCTTCGGGTGAGATGTCGTCCCTCCAAAGAAGATTAAAATGATAGTGCTCTAGACTACTTCAGTACCTTTTGTTGGTAATCTCATAAGGACCCTGGTCTAATTAATTCCACGCCAACAAAATGGTTTGATTGTCGGGACCCATTTCAAGAGGGAACCTATAGGAAGAATGCTTCCATGAATCTGATATTCACCAGTGGTGGGAGAAAAATTACGACACCTTCATATTGAAAGAAGCAAAGCTGCGACGTAAATCTGTGAAATATAAGAGAGGTTATCTTTTACTAATAAATATTAAGCAACCGGTACGAGATATTCTGGGTTAAATTTATGGAAGAACTATTCCATTGGGTAGAGAGGCTCCAAGAAGCTCCACAATTCCAAGAACGAGTCAAGAAGACATGTACTTGGGATACAGAGAATACTGCAACGCTTCATTGGCTGGATCATCTCATAATGCGAGCGGTTGATTTATGGGTCAATATGACTCTAGAAGGATAAATTATCGAGTTTGCAGCTGATAACTACCAATCTTTTTCAAGGGAAGATGGATATTTCAAGAGAGATGCATAGGGAAGGCTACCGAGAGAAATTCCCTTATGGATTAAGGTATTCTTGATGGAGGAGGGGATGTTGACCATCTCCTCGACTGATATGACAACCTAAACACCCACGCTTGGTGTGGGTGGACTCTGGGGTGGGATCATGGCCTGATAAAGGGGAGAGGGTTCTTTTATAAATGGGGGAACAACAAGAAATGGACACAAGGAATGAATGACCCTTGAAAAGAGATGCCATAATTGAGAAGTGGTGGCACAGTAAGATAAATAAAGCAATGAAGCAGTCCAAGGTGTTGAGGAAATAAATCGGACCAGGAGAGGTCAATGAAGGAAAGGAGGAAGAGTTGTAGAATATGAGAAGATGGAAAATACGGGCCAGCCAAAGACTAAGTGAGAGAGAAGCACGGAGAGAAATAAGTCCAAATAGGGTGGACAAGAAGAAGAATGTGTAGAAGCAAGAGAATATCAAGCTGGCATAGATCTTGTAGAAGAAAGAGAAGACTCAGACCCGATACCAGGAAAGATCATGATCTCGGTCGAAGAGACTGCTCCAGAGGATGAGAAAGAGACCCCCCAGATCAAAGAAACTCACCCAAAAGCCAGTAGAACCAACCTCGAATCACCCGCCCCCATGTGTATTCTATACCAATGGTAAATCCTATACTACCTTCTTATGCTATTCCTATTTCATTTCA
The DNA here is from genome assembly GCA_032191745.1 of Picea mariana. Lineage (NCBI taxonomy): Eukaryota > Viridiplantae > Streptophyta > Pinopsida > Pinales > Pinaceae > Picea > Picea mariana. The sequence goes on from JASDQU010242215.1 coordinate 57,203, forward strand.
TTCAGTTAGTTAGTCACAACTAGTGAGTACGAGTACTGGGAGGATATTGGGATCCCCTAGTAGATTGCAACCAAGAACGTTAGGGTTTACTTTGATAGGAGCAGTAAGATCAACAATGGTTGGAAATGTGGAAGTCTCAATCACTCGATACATATAATTTTGGGGTAAAGGAGATGAGGATGTTGAGAAACATTGGTTTTGTGTGAAGAGATTTAGAGGTCCAGAGTGACTCCAGATGCAAATAAACTATTTTAATCCCAGACTACCTTGAGAGGTTGTGCTCTCCAATGGTACATGAAGGCTATTGATCCAGGAGGAGTACAAGGAAAGGCATTCACACTTAGCCAAGTTCGGACAAAATTCATAGTAGAGTTTAATATTCCTCAGTCGGAACAACAAGATTTGTCTGAGTTGCGTGAGATTTAGTAGAGGGAAGGAGAATCAACTTGGGAATATAGTCATAATTTTAAGGATTCCATTGGGAGTCTAACGCATCCAATTCATGAATATAATGAAAGAGAATGGTATATATAGGTATTTCTACCTCTGACACGAATTCCGTTAACACAACAACTGATAGTCTCCTTGACAAATGCCTTAGAACAATCAATGAAGATTGAAGACATGGAAGGATATCCAGTGATCCTAAAAGTGACTAGACCATGAGTGGATGCAAATATGAAGCAACTACCATGACAAATATCGAAACTAATAGATAAGATTCAAGAATTAACGATACCTAGACCAAGATGACCTCAATTATGGTGTACCAGATGCTACACAAAGGGAGATCTGGTGAATGAATGTCCATGTATGAGGGGAATGGGACATCCTCACAATCCGAGAGGACCCTCATCAGGAACCACGAGAGGATTTTCACAAGTATCTACAAATTTACCATTCCATAGCCCAACCTCCATTCATGCTTTTCCAGGTATTCAAGCATCGTTGTCAGCTGAGTATTGAGATATTTATAGAATTCATGGGCATGCACCAAGGAAATGCCCTATTATTCAAAATTATTCTACAATACCAAATATTGTACATTGTGAGTTCTGTGCATCTACCATGCATGCTACAAAATAGTGTAGAGCATTGGATGCACTTGCAGACAGATTAGATCAAACATCATTCAGGGTGAACAAAACCCCTCAAGGATCGGGAAGGGGCTGAGGAGGTGAGGTTGGAGGAGATTTCAGAGGAGGAAGAATTGGGGGAAGAGAGCCAAGTAGATTCTACAACTGTGATGAGTAAGGTCACATGGATAGGGATTTTCCTCAACCGAGATGACCATGGTGCTCACATTGTAGAACCAATGGGCATGCAACTGAAGACTACCTAAAGCTAATTGTGAAATGGGAGGATCGGGCACTTTAACGAGGAGCCAACTTCATCAGTTAAGATATAAAGAGGGTCATCAAGCTACAACTACCCATGATTAATATCGTTACTCAAGGAGGAGAAAAGACTAGCCAAGATGAAGATAATATGCCTAAGATCCATAAAGAAAAACCTATGGAGGACAGGTATGACCCTATGAAACAAAATATATTCTTTAAAAATTAAATAGAAGTATTCCAGAGTATCCCTGGTCCAGAAATGGAAGAAAACCCCCTCAACCCACCAGTTATCCTAATATTTCACAATTCCCTACCTCACCCCCTGCACCCCGAAACCTTGTAATTCTGATGAGACAACTTGAGAAGTCACAAAATGTATTTGATCTTTGGTTTCAATTATTTTATGATATTCTTGGGAATGATCAGTTGACAAAAAAGTTGTGAAATGCCCTGTATTTAGTCCTAGGATTGGAGGAACCCCTAGAAGCTAGAATAATGACTAATATTTCCAAGAAGAACACTCAAAGAGTGAAAAGAAGGAAAATACAGACTGTGAAAGAGTTTAGACTAGTAGCCCAACTAGATGAGTTTAAGATTAAGGATGTTATGTTAGATCTAGGATCTGATGTTAACATACTGCCTAAACATACTTGGGAAGCTTTAGGGAAACCAGAGTTGATATATTCCCCAATCTAATTGAGAATGGCCAATCATTATTTCATTTTCCCAATAGGAAGGTTGGAGAATGTGGAGATAGATGTTGTGGGAATAAAAAATGTAGACGATTTTGAGGTGATTGAAATCATGGGGGGAAATGACCCTTATCCTACACTACTTGGTATTGATTGGGATTATGATAACTATGTTGTTATTGACCTAAACAAAGATACTATGACATTTGAAGAAGACAAAATAAAAGTAGTTCAACCCTTGGATCCGTATGTAGGCCATTTGTACATGGAGCCAACATACAACAATATTGAAGGAGAGGATCTAGATCAATTATACACAATAACAACATGGAGGAGAGTAGACTACATCAATCCTATGACTGATGGATCAGTAACTTGGAGGAGCATACAATTGATAGATAGAGATTCAAAACTGGCATTTGATAGTTGGCAACATGGTGCATATGAAATAGTTTCAAGATGATGCATAAATGTCAGAGAAACAATATGGGTTGGAACCGATGTTAGATAACATCCGACATATAATGGTACCTCAGAACTTGGAAGTTTTCTGGATGGAGGAAAAGATAGTAGAAGATCAAAGGATCGTAGTTCTGGACTTATCCCTAGAAGACACCCCTATGAGGTGGTGGGATAGTCACAAAGAAGTAATTAAGAACTAGGAGGATGCAGAGCTTGTTATTCAATGTCAATTTCAATACAAGGAGCAATTGAATCAGAGATGCATAAGTATTTTCAAGTTGTGCAATTGTTCGATGTACAATATGATCCTAAAACACATATCGAACAATGTGTAGGACAGTGGCAAGTTGTTGAACTACCATCTCAATTATGGGTTCAAGTATTTCCCCATTCACTAGGTTTGATACCAAAATCCTAGTACATGCATGAAGAGACCAAAAGGGAGACCAACAATTGGAAAAATTTAGCAGAACAATTTTGCAAGGACTTTTCTTTGAAAAGTAAGTACACTAAGCTTAAGATAGTCCCACAAAGAATTAAAGAAACAATTTTTGTCGATGTTTATAAACAGAAATTAGACTTAGTGGTATGCGCCAAGAATAGTCAAGTCTTTTGGTCTAACCTTCACTTGGACATGGACAAGGCACCCATAGAATGCTATGAAATCAAGAAGGATTTGGGAGACCTTGATGATTTATAAGAACTGAGAAATTTATCCATTGAGGAAACAAAAGGAAGTATATAAATACATAACACATTTCCTAGTTAGATTGATAGCTCTTATAACCACCCATTGAAGTTGCGGAAAATAAATATAGGAACTACTAAGAAACCCAATATAGTAGTTGTAGGAGATTACTGGGATGATCAAACTTTCCAAGAAATACATAGCCTGTTGCAAGAGTATGATGACTTATTCCCGAAGATGTTCTTAGAGATAAAAGGGATAAAAGGAGCTATGGGAGAGATTAAGATTGAACTAAGAACTGGATCAAAACCTATAAGGAATAGAACATATTGTCTTAACCCCAAGGTGAAAGAGAAGGTTAAGAGGGACATAGACAAGATGCTTGAGGCCAGACTGATCTTTCTAGTTGAAGAAGCAGAGTGGGTTAGCCCCATAGTTATCCAGAGAAAGAAAGGTACATAGGACATTATGGTATGTGTATATTACATAAGCCTTAATTCTTCTTATGTGCATGACCCATTTCCCACACATTTTATTGATGAGGTGCTAGAACATGTTGTAGGGAATGAGTCTTACTCATTTATGGATGGATTTTTGGGGTATCACCAAGTAAGAATTATCGAAGAAGACAAGAGGAAGGAAACATTCATAACATAATGAGGGTCATTTGAATATAATGTGATTCCCTTCAGTCTAAAGAACACACCTATGGTTTTTTCCCATATTTTGATAACAGCCTTCCGAGAACACATCCACAAATTTATTGAAGTTTATATGGATGACTAGATGGTGTACATTCTATTGAAATAACATGTGGCGCTACTATGAATAATGTTTGATTGGTACCAGGAGCTGGGAATATATTTAAAACTCAGAAAGTGTATCTTTTGTGTGCCACATGGAAATATTTTAGGCCACATAGTATGCCGAGAAGGAGTGTGGTAGACCCAATCAAAGTTGCGGTCATTTTTAATATGCCACCTCCTACAACCACTAAGAATTTTCACTCAACTCTGGGGAACATAGGGTACTATCACAAGTTAATCAAAAGGTATGCAACTATTACTACACCCCTGGAAAATCTACTAAAGAAGTCTGAATTGTTCTAGTGGACACCAGAGTCTGATCAAGTGTTTGAAATCCTGAAGAAAAATCTTAGCATAACACCTATTTTGATATTTCCAAATTGGGAAAATAAATTTCATGTACATGTGGATGCATCAGGTATTCCCCTAGGATCCATCTTGGCACAACCAATGGATGGGAATACAAATAATACCATCTATTTTGCTAGCAGGAAGCTATCGCAAGATGAACACAACTATACAACCACAAAAAGGGAGGGTTTGGCTATGATTTATTCTCTACAAAAGTTTAGAAACTAACTACTAGGTTCTCATGTTAAATTTTTTCACTAATCATTTTGTGTTAAAATATCTAGTTAACAAGCCTATCTTGGAAGGATGAATTTGTCGATGGTTGTTATTGTTTCAATAATTTTATTTTGAGCTGATCATCAAACCAGGAATATCTGACATGGGTCTTGATAACTTGTCTAGATTGGAGTCAGGGGAGAGTGGCAAAGAAATCGACGATCATCTTCCAGATGTAGACCCGTTCCGAGTTGAGGAAGTACCAAAATATTTGGAATACAGGACAGTCTTCCCGAGTATAGGGGCCTGCCGAGAAACATACTCGGCAACTCAGAAACATTATATGGTGGTTTGAGAAGTATACTATCAATTGATTGTGGGGAAAATGTATAAGTTGGGCCTATACAGTATCCTCATGAGATGCGTTTTGGATCATCAAAAATAGGATATCCTCTGGGAGTGCCATAGTGGAGTTGCGAGAGGCCATGTTGGAGGAAAGGCCATTGCACAAAAATTCCTCCAAGTTGGACTATGGTGGGCCACACTCTTCAAGGATGAAAAGGAGAATGTTAGATCTTGCAATGTTTTCCAGAGAGTAGGTAAGCGATCAAGATGAGACAAATTGCCTCTTTAGCCAATTCGAGATCTGCAAGCATTTGAGAAGTGGCCACTTGAATTTATTGGAACGATCAACCCCACAACTTAGTACTCAAAGGCCAGGTACATTATCACCACAACCGATTACCTGACAAGATGGGAAGAGGAAAAAACTGTTCAGGATTGTTCAACCAATACTGCTGGAAGTTTTATTTTTGAAAACATTATCACTCGGTTTGGATGTCCTGGGAGTTTGACTAGTGATCAGGGTGATCATTTTTTCAGTAGTACAATAGTAAATCTTACAAAAGAGTCCTTAATCCAACATAAAAACATCCCCTACCATCCACAAGCCAATGGAATAATAGAGGTGTTTAACAATACTATGGAGAGAGGTTTGACGAAGGTTTGTTTCACAAACAGGGAAGATTGGGATGGCAGAGTCTTAGCAGTTTTATGGGCTTACAGGATGAACATGAAGAAGCTCTAAAAGTATATTCCATTTTAGTTGGTCTATGGGAAATAGGTTGTTGTACATGTGTAATTCATTACCCCTAGTCTATACATCGCACAAGTGACACATATGTCAGAGGATGAATCAATTGTGCAGAGGGTTATGGAGTTGCAAGAACTTGATGAGCCTAGGTTGTTGCAGACTTTCATCAATCAGTTGAGAAATTCAGGAAGAAGGCTTGGCATGACATGCACATTAAGGAAAAAACATTTTTGATAGTAGATAAGGTCCTACTTTATGAAAGTCGATACCGAAACATCTAGGCAAGTTACGCATGCATTGGTTGGGCCCATTTATAGTTGCAAAGATCTGACACTCGGGAGCAGTTAGACTAATGCAAGTGGATGGTATACTTTAGTCGGGATGGGTGAATGGTGCTCTCCTGAAACCCTATATTTATTACGATTGAGATAAAGTATTGTTTCTCTAGTCCAAAGGAGCATGTATATAAGTTAGATTTGAATTTCTGGAATTTCTTTAAATTCAAGTTAATAAAGTCAGAGTGTGCATTGTTGCATCACGACATGTATTCCATTTTTTTTTCCATCTAATTATTACTTTGGTGCAGAAATTCTTACTCAGGAGTGCAGGATTAGAAGATCCATGAGTCCATTAAATATAATCATTTAATATGATGGGGACTCCATTGTGGTTGGAGGGAGAGAGAACCTGAATGTAATCCTAGTCCATGTGCCACATGCACTAGTCCATTCATAGCCTTTATGACCTCTATAGTAAATGGTCTAAACTTGGTTAGACCTTAAAGTCATGATATGCGAAGATTCCATCAATATTTTCTCTAGTATTATCAACCATTCAAACATTAAGGACTGAAGCCGACGACTTCCCTTTCCAACTTGTTCAGTAAATGTCAGAATGCCCCAATAGATTTACCCCTTTAAAAAGTCTCGTCGGAGACCTCAGCTCCAGGTTGTTCCTATAAGGTTAATCATGAGTAACCTAGGAGTAGTGACAGATCCCACCAGCTGGCCTAAGTATAAGGATGTGCGAACTCAGTGTAAGACTTATTGTTTGCCATCTTTTAATTGAGATTTCTAAAACTATTACAGAGCCTACAAATTATCTTTGTCATGATGTTGAAGCCTAGTATAATTGGTTTAAGTTTATTATAAATCCATAGTAGTGATTTCTAGAGCTACAGGAAGCTAAATTTCACTCTCCAAAGAAGTGGTTCCAGACGAGCTGTTTGACCCTCGAGTTGAGATCATGGGAAACCTCAAAGGGAAGTTCAAGCATGTGAAGCTCCTTGACCTCGACCTGACATAACAAGTGTTATTCCCATAAATGAACATTGATGTGTTCTGGAATGTGGCCCCAGATGAGATGGGAGGGATGAAGTTCATATCAAAGCCATATTTTATCAACCACTTTAACTCCTATATCATGAATCTCTGAGATTGCCAATTTTTTTCACTACTAGTGAGGTTGCATGGTGTACTGAGTTCCTTATCAGATGGGTACATGACAGGAGCTTATGGCTCGAAAGAAAATATCCCATTCATGTAGAGGATATCCATCAACTCAAGGGCCTATCCATCGAAGGTGAAGATGAATCTAAAGGGTTCTAGGGCCCCATTAAACATGGGAAGAAGGGAGAAACCAACATGTATGAAATATTTCATACACGAAGAGGGGGGCACACAACCAATATTGACCCCATTTTACCAGAGATCGTCAGAATGAATTTCTATGTAATTGCTAGCAAGGTAATGAGGTCCTACTACAAGGGTGAGTGCACATTGGATGCCCCCCTCAGTGGTGTATTTTTACGCCAATAGAGCCATGTTCAATTGGTGTAGATACATACTAGAAGAACTCCTGGTAGCATGCGAGGAATTGCAGGAGAAGGGAGGTACCTTCACCTATGGATAACTTCTTGTTACATTCGCCATGATGAAGTGGAAACCACCCTCAGGAAGACCATTACCGCCAATAGATAAAGGTCGACTAGCAAATATGTTCGAACCTTGGCAGTCAAGGTTGAACTCAGAGAACATAACATTCAATAATGAAACGTTCCTAAAGTGGTACAACCGACTGCTTGATGCAACTCAGAGGTTGTGCATACCACAAGAGATGCTCAACCCGAACACGAGGAATATTGTGTTCAGGTTGAATAAACACCATACATTTATTTGGCCCAGGCATGTTACAACTAAATATTTTCACTCACATATGTTTTCGTTTAACTTGGATTGGGAGGCCTTTCACAAGGAAGTAATATCATGGACAGGAGTGAAACGCAACCCGTGGAAGTTAGGGATGCAATACCTTCTACCTGGAGATATATTGAAGAATAAGGGACAGGAAGCAGGGGTAGGACTGATCTTAGGCCTAGAGGAGAAAAATAAATAATCTCCAATGCATACAGACTGAGAGGAGGAGGAAGAAGAGACCTGAATGATGGAACAAAAGAAGTAGACACTGCCCATGTTCCCATAGCTTCTAGATCAAGCTATGCTGATAGGTAAAGATTTCAATGACATCCTTAATGCAACATTCATTAGACACCCTTTGGTCAAGAAACCCAAGACTGGGCTATCCTCGGTGAAGATCTTTAAGTGTCCACCCATATCATGAACCATAACTTGTACTCGAGCAGCCGCTCAAGTAGCCTAGACTATCATTGACATCAAGGATGAACCTGACCTAGATACCACTACATCCACCACCATCATCACAAAACAACCCCCGTCACCCCCACAACCTGAATCACCACCGCAAGAAATAACCACCCAACCCCAAACCATTGAATCAGAGCCCATGCAGTTGGATCCCCCTGAACTACCCAAAAATATACCAGAACTCACTGGCTTGACCCCATAAGTGCCAAGCCATTTAATGTTTCTAGTTGTGCCAATCTAGGACACTCTGCATTCATCAGAGACCCAAATTGTGCCTATACAAAAAACCCCAAGCCCTCAATGCCCACTCTAAATAGTCAATGTTGAAAGTGTCATCCAAGAGGTGGAACCATAGACATCGTGGTCTAGAAAGATGTATAAGTACCAGAGGTTCAACAGGAACATGAATCAACATCAGGAAAGAGTGCAACTTCATTGCAAGAACAACTGGAGCTAGTACTTCATAACCCACAACAGTGCACAGAGATGGTGCAGCTCTACTTGACGAAAACAAATAGTATCCCTTTCCTTCAATCATCGATGAGGATGAGACTTACACAACCACTGCAAGGTCCATATATATGGGAAAAAGAGGTGGATACACCATTAGAACATTCAATGACCAGAAAAATCCCACTACAGGTTCGAGTACCCAGGGAGGCCACTATGTCTGGTGACCTCGCTCAATGGCCATTAATGAAGCTAATTGGGATGATTAGAGCTTCAACTGATGAATTGGATCAGAGGCTCCAATAGAATGAGTTGGAAGCAGAGTTCTGTAAGGAGGAAGAACTCATTGTGCAAGCATGCTAGACACATGAAGAATATGCAAATATCCAGGTGGAGTAGTGATGCAGGAGCATCGCTCACTCATCAAGCGATCCAGCACATCGAGCGGAAGACAGCTGGACATCGCCAACATCGAGTTTTTGGAAACACCTTGATATTATTGCGTCATCCTTTAAATGAAGTCATTTATAAAGAAGCGCACTTGTATATTGTAAATGGGTTGTTGAGCGGATAGCTCATGTCCTTAGGTAGATGAGACATTTAATAGATTTTATGTAAGTAGATAGAATAATAAATTCTAGAATTGATAGTTTTAGAGCTCGAGAAGGAAACAGGATATAGACACCCTCCTTTGTAACATTGGATTATCATCAAGCATTCAGAAGAGAAGAGCATGCAGAGAAGCGTTGGAAGAACCTCCATGTACAGATATTGAATTAATAGAGAAAGCTTTGATTCAATTCCATGGCTGTGTTATTCTCTGTGTATTGGTGATGTTATGCTCACGAGTGTTTTCTTCTTGTCATGCATTTGATTTATATGTTGTGTATGTGATTTCATGGTTGAATTGAAGTCTGTAAGAATAAGGAGTTAATTTCAATTGTTTCTCTATCTTGAACCAGAGAATTCCTGCAAGGAGTGCAGTGGAATTTGTCTGCAGTAGTGCATGACTACGGGTTTCAAGTAGAGGTAACTTTTGTTCTAAGTTCCAGAAGTTCAGGGTTGGTATCGGAGTCATGCAAGGCATGCGCAGGCTAGACGAAGTCTCAGAGTTGTGATTCTGAGCAAAGGGGTTGAAGGATTTCTGCTGCAGGGGTGCGCAGGATCAAAGACTTAAACACTTAGCGTGTTTGAAGCATTTGCCACAAGGAGTGTGTGCAGGGAGTTTTCGGAAGAAGCTCAAAAGATGTGAAAGCTCAGGAGGGACAGGCCTTCGAAGTTGTTAAAAAGGCAGCATAGAAGTTGCGCGAGCAAGTCGACAGAGCCGAGCAGGCTGACGGACGGGTCTCGTGGAGAGACACTTCCTATTCGAGGATTGCGCAAGGAGGAAAGTGGACGTGAAGTATACAGCGTAGGTGGAAGAAGTTTGAAGTCTGGGAAAGAAGAGGCGTCGATTGGAGTCAAGGATATCGTGACTCTACTCGTGGATCGGGCATATCGTTAGTTCACGTGGAAGTGCTTGGAAAGTTGGCCATGGAGATCACGAGATCGCGAGGTGCGAGGTTCCGAAAAATTCCATAGATCGTGGGGACCACACGAGGGGTGACGTGGTAGGTGGTCTCAGGACATCAGGTCTTAGGATTTGAAGAATTGTGATATTGGTCTCGCGAGTGGCGAGGACGTGAGGCGACGAGATTACGAGTTGTCGGTATCTCGGCGTTTCGTATCTCGAAGGTTGGGATCCCGAAGGAATAGAGATGCGAATCACGACATCGCGATAAGGCGAGGTTCTGATAAGCCAAGGGAAGGTCAGCATTGACCAAGGACATCGGGTCTCAGGGATCTGAGGGGATAATATTCCACTGCTGAACTCGTGAAGTCGCGAGAGGCGAAGAGAACCTGTGGGGTGTAGACTTCCCGATAGGGAAGTAGAAGAACCATGAGTTCTTCGGGCCGTAAGTGACAGAAGGTCCTGGTGAGAGCGGTCGTGCTCAAAAGGAGTGCGGTTGGTGTTAGAGTGGTATCAGAGTAGGGATTTTCTTTGCTTTCTGTAGCAGAGAAGAGGATACATCATGCCGCCTAGAAGGGAGAGACAGTCATCCGACCCAGAGGATAGGGAGGTGAGAAGAAGAGGTAGGCCGGCAGGGAATCTGAAAATGGAGCGCCAAATGAGAGATCTCTGAGAAAGGCTCGAGGAGATGGAGATAGCGCAGAGACGCACAGCTGGTGCAGGGATCTTAGCGATTCTGAAGTAGAAGAAGAAGCTGGGCATGAAGAACAAGTCACAACAGAGGATGCATCAACAGAGCGGTTGATCAAGGCCATTTCCAGGATGAGTTCCAAGACCAAAATGGACATCCCAGTCTATGAAGGAAGCCTGGATGCAGAAGAGTTGTTGGATTGGATCAGGGCTCTTGACACCTACTTCGATTACGAAGATATCGAAGAGGATAAGAAGGTAAGGCATGCTGTCACGAAGTTGAAAGGATATGCAACATTATGGTGGGATGAGCTACAGGAGGATAGGCGTTCCAAAGGAAAACAGAAAATCAAAAGCTGGGAGAGGATGATCGTGAAGATGAAGGCGAAATTCATCCCCAGAGATTACCAGATCACACTGTTCAGGTGAATGCAGAACCTAAGATAGAAGTTGATGACGGTGAAAGAGTACACCGAGGAGTTTTACAAGCTCAATATTCGAGCAGGTCATTGGGAGAGCGATGATGAAGAGGTGGCGAGATACCTGAATGGTCTAAGATATGACATTCAGGATGAATTGAGCATGGTTACCATCAGGATGGTGGAGGATGCTTACCAAATGGCTCTGAAAGCCGAGGAGAAGTTGAGCTGTAAGCAAGGACAGTGAGGGCGAGGCAGGAGCCAGCCAAGAGGAAAAGCAGTTGCCCAGGAGAAATATCAGAAGCCCAAGGAGGAATGGAAGAAACCTCAGGGTAAGGCTGAAAGAGGCGGAGCCTCGCAGAGGCAATCGTATGTTGAGCTGAGAGGACAACAGAATGATCAGCGAGGGGATTACGCTGATGCAAACACTCTTCCTTGTACTAGAGTTTGAGGTAGAGGAAGAGGTGGAGTTATCACATGTTTTACATGTGGGAATAATGGGCACAAGTCATTTGAGTGTCCAGAGAAGAAGAATGACACAGGAGAAGCTCACATCACTGAAGCGCAAAGGCGTGATGTTGAGTCAGAAGATGCAGACAGTGGAAGATCGCTTGGGATGCATAATGTTATTTTGACACCTGAGAAGGAGGTGGAAAGCTCAGTACAGAGGAGCAGACTGTTCAATACGGCTTGCACAGCCAAGGACAGGAAATGCAAAGTTATTGTAGACAGTGGGAGCACTAACAATCTCATTTCTACCGAGATGGTGGAAAAGCTGGAGCTGGAAACAACTAAGCACCCGAGTCCATATAAAGTCTCATGGTTACAAAAAGGACACCGGGTAAGTGTCACTAAACAGTGCTTGGTTGAATTCAAAATAGGGAATTATAATGATTAAATTCTGTGTGATGTCATTCCCATGGACGTCTGTCATGTATTGTTGGATAGACCATGGCAATATGACCGAAATGTGATTCATGATGGGAAGATGAACACCTATACACTGGAGAAGAATGGGAGAATACATAAGTTGCTTCCGATAAAGGATAAAGAGGTAAAGTTGGAAGTAAGTAACACCATACTTCTCATGAGTGGGAAGGAGCTTCTCACAGAGATGGAGAAGAAGGAAGATCCACAATTCTTTGTGGTCAGGAAACCGAGAATTGTCCTGACTAGCACAAGA
>JASDQU010242216.1:18436-34598 GCA_032191745.1 Picea mariana
CCTTCTTCATCAAAGCAAGAAAAATCCTTATTATAACAGTCTAGAACAACTTGATGTTGGTCCAAGCAATCCATATTGATTAGGCAGTCATATGATCCCAAAAGTATGATATTCAAATCTTCCCTTGTGCTTAATCCATTCTTGTCTATTGAGAATTCCTTAACCATCTCATTAATATTCCTTTTATCTCCCGTAGCTAGCTGCACCAACCAAGGTTTACCAATCTTGCTTCTTGGCAATTGAAATATTTCCACCATCTCAGGATCTAGATAACTATGACTAGCTACTGAATCAATTAAAATAACAATGGGTTGGTTGTTGATCTTACCTTCCACTTCAATCATATGTGACTGAAACTCAACTTTCTTGTTATCCATAGCTGCGTAGATCCTAGGTACATTTCTGCTTATGTCCTTCATTGTTTCAACTTTCTATACATTGTGAACAGTCCTCAATTTTTCACCTCTGTGAGGGAAATCTCTRTACATATGATMTACCCCACAACCCMAAAATTGAACAGGTGGTTGCCTTGGTCTTTTCCCCATTGTCTCAGTCATATTGGGTTCCTTAGGAGTTGGTTGTCCTTGAGAATTGTTTTGGAAGAATGGTGGTTTTTTCTCCTTCCTCCTATGTTCCATTTTTCTCTTCTTCTTGTTTTCCCACGCATTTTGGAAAGTTGGTATTCCTCTATGATGATCATAAAGGCATTTAGTTATCCTTATGGTTTCTTATAATGTCTTGGGATCATCTTACTGTATCTTGTCACTAATAAATGATGGCAGCCCACTCAGGTACCTATGAATATTACTTGTTCATCCTTGATGAAAGAAACATATGTTAGCAGCTCTAAGAATCTCCTTTCATACTCATCTATGGTCATACTCCCAAGCTTGAGTTCAAATAACTCCTTCATCTTCTTATCATAGTATCGTTTGGTTAAGTACTTCTTTTGAAAATACCTTTTTAATTCTCTCCAAGTAACCTTTTTCTCATCAATGTGTTGCACTTGCACAAATTGATCCGACCACATTGATGCTTTTCTTTTGATTTGATATATGGAAATTCTTTCTTCTTCCTGTGAATATTAATTATGCAACTGAAAATACTTTCTCATTCCCAACAACCAAGTCTTAGCATCCTCATCCTTCTTGTGTTCAACATCAAATGTAGGTGCTTTGATTTTATTCATTTCTTTCTGTATCTCATCCATTCCAGACTTCTTTGTATGCTTCTTGATAGGGGATGGAATTGAACTACTGTGTGTTATCCTAGTTGAATTCCTTGGGGAGTGATGGTGATGCATAACAACACTTTTGGTTCTTCTCCTCTTATCATGAGACTGGAGGCTCCCTGATTTTCTTGACCCAGTCTCCTTATCCATCTTCTTCTCTATTTTGTCCAAGCTACGCATTAAATTGATGTTAAATCCTTCTTGTTGCTCCTTGGGTTTCATAAGCTTCTCATTATCATCTTTATAATTTTGGACATCCATTTGCAAACATTTTATGGTCTCCACCAAGTTCATGCTCTCTTCCTTTCCGACTTCTCCATGCCCATTGGATTCAGTTACTGCAACATCCATGCCCATACCAAATATTCTTCCTTCATCTTCATAATTGTAAGTTCCTTGGGCATCATCCATATCTTGGTTTACTGATATTTCTTCGAAATTATGCTTACGTCAAATTATTTTCTTGGTTCTGCAAAATGTGTATGCAACAGGATTTGTAAGGATACAAGAATTTAACAAATCCATCATTTTATACAACATTATGTTCTTCAAAATTTTATTAGAAATAATTTATTTCTGATTTATTGTGAATTATTCATATATTTTTTTTTATATATTCTTGAGTGAATACATGGACTCCACTGTCCACGAATACACATGGCTAATTTTTGTGTCCCCCCTTCAAAATATTTGAGCATGAATACTATTAATGGCATTACAGGGAAGATAATTTCATTAGTTCGAGCATCCTAGCTTCGATACTCAACCACTGTATGATTCTCTTCGAATTAGATCTTGTCCGTTAAAATATTTCACCGTGGGTCTAGGGTATTTATTTCTTCCCTTCAAACTTCTGTGACCTCCAAAATATACTCTCATGTTCCGCCACCCTTAAATTTCTCCCATACTTAGAAGTTTTTCTTATTTCATTCATGTTATAACTTCCACCTCCTCCAAAAGGTACCGTGGTGTTCCATCATATCCATTATACACCTATACTTAGTCATTTTCTCTAAGATCTCATCTCAGGTTCGTGGTCATTTTCTTACGCTTCATCATCTCTACGATATCCTTCACACCCACGAAGTCTTGACACTTAGTCAAATTTCAAAATTTCATCGTGGGTTTGGGTGATCCCATATTTCTTTTACTCTTAGAACTACATCCACCCATCCGACTGAAAAATCCTTAGGACTTAGTCGATTTTCTACTTCTTATCATGGGTTCACGGGTTTGTGCGGATACCATACCCCCGATTCTCTCCACGCTCCACAATAGCCTAACACTTACACAAAATCCAAGATCTTACTGCATTTTTGTGGAATTGACAGTTGGTCTGCCACATGGCTCCACATCATCTGCCAACTGTCATCTCATCCAACATGTACCTTCCACTGTGGTAGTACACGTCTTTCATCTACCACATTAGCTGACACGTGGCCTCCACGTCGCGTTGACGTCATCATATGGAAAAATACCCAAATTATTCATATTTTGCTTACTTTGAAAAATCACCCAAATTCAAAATTTCTTTCTCGGATTGCCATTAAAATTTGGAGATTTTAATTATTGGTTCATTTCTTTCCTTACGAATTCTCCAAGAATTTCCACTACAGAATTAGGGACTTTTGCCCAATTTTTATCATGGTAATTCTGCAATTACTTTTGTGGTCGCCATTAGAGCTGGTAATTAAGATCAATACCACCAAATTGGGGTCTGTACATACAAATTCGACCCCCTACTCTTCAAATTCACCTCTTGCGCATTGAATTCATCTTGAATTACTTTGTGAAAATTGGGGTTTTTGCCCAATTTCTCCTCAATTTTGTCATGGGCGCTTTGTAAGTTCAACTTTTGGCCATCTATAGGCCCAAATCTACTCAATTAGAAACTAAATTTTCTTATACTTAATTCTTGTGCTTAGTTCTTCCAAATTATTTGCAAAATTCCTTTAATTTCATTGCAATAATTTTATTGAACAATTTGCAGACATCTTCTGACATTCTGTCAAACAATTTTCCCTCATAGTTTGCAAATATCAGCTTTGCCCTCTATGAATTGGCCCATGCAGGCTCAATGTTGAAAACTTAGCCCTGATAACACTTTGTAACGTCCCCAACCACCTAGGATGAGCCATGCCATACAAAACTCTCTCAATTACAGTTATGATACCACATTGTAGCGTCCCCAGACTCATAGCTAAACAATGCCACACGAAAAAAAAAATCTGAACTCTAATACCATTTAAGTAATTGATATACTTCTACAATTTCTCTTATTAATGCAGATAACAAGATCTATATACAAATACAACATATACATAAAAACCCATAAGAATAATTGAATAAATATTAACATAACACATAAATTAACACACATTAAACACTTATCTTTAGTAAAAATAACACCAACTGCATGTAGACCTTCCACATTCCTCCCAACCTTAGACCACACCACCCATAAAATCTCAACAGTGGGTCAACCCTGAGTTAGGGCTAAATTCCACTTTGGTAAAGGATTTTTAACCAAACTAAGGTCTCTTTAACAACATACAAACTTAGACACAGGTGCCAACTCAAGCTAATAGTCTATAGTCCCTCATTCCCCACATGTTTGTGCCACCCTAGGAAGTGTGCCCCTTCTCTTCTCAACAATCCTTTAACTGCCCCATTTCCCTTCCAGGGCTTCAGCAACATGCTGGGCATGAAGTCTCAAAGCCCTGTAGTTGTAGTTTGGCACCTTGGGAAATCAATTCCCAACAGTTATTTCACCTGGAGAGAATGATCATGTGTATGAAAACCCACTTCTTCAGTGTCCTACGGGCTTGATAATCCGCTTCTTTAATGTCCTACAGGGCTGACAACCTGCCTCTTCAGTCCAACTCCAAAACTAACCAAGGTCTTTGTACATGTACAGGTACGGGTACTAGCATGAAGGTAAAGATGACAATAGCATGGAGGTAGTGAGGTATGAATCATGATCCCCTCACCGCCCCCCCCCCCATGATTGAATGAGATAAAGTCCCCAAAACTTATGTGCATGTTACCAACTTGACACTTGTCATGTTGGAAACTGCATGGGCCACACATGCGTTCCCTCACATGGTGATACGTTTCTTCATAGGGACTTAGGATAAAATGCATTATCCCCTACTTTAGACTTTAACTTTAGGAATATTGATAAAATATTCCTTTTTGGCTTAAGCCCCCTTAGCTTAGCCCCTTTTCTAGACTCTTAGCCCCCTTTTCTCATTCTAGTGTAGTGTATCCCCCCATACTCTTTTACATGGTTGGTCTACAGCAGTGATGTGTTTTCATTAAAAAACCGAGTGTGATTACATTTACAAAAATGGGCTCGCTGGCCTTTCAACTTCTAGCTCACCAACCTAAGAACCACATAGGCAATCTAGCCTCCAAGTATCCTAGCTCACCAACATATATGTACAATTACATTATATTTACAATGGCGTTCAGCCTAAGGTATTACACTACTTAAAAATCCATAAAAGTATCTCCTTTTGGGATGAACGGTGGCTTTCTAGGTGTAGGAGATTAGTCCTCTTGAACACGGTATTGAGCAGTATCCCAGTGTACTGGGCCTCCATAGAAAAAATCCCAAAAGGTATTTTACAGAAAATAAGGAAATTATGCTTCTAGTTTTTATGGGTGGGAAATGTAGAGAAGAAAAGTGTTTCCATGGTCAAGTGGTCAAAATTGGCTATGCCAAAAGAGTTGGGTGGTTGGGGTATAAAGAATTTGGTTTGGTTTTATCGTTCTTTAGCTGCAAAAAGTATGTGGAGGTTGATCCACAATGATATGCTCTACGAAAGAGTAATAGCCTCCAAGTACATCCAGGGGATGTCCTTTATTGAATGGATTCATATTCCTAGGAAGTCTACTCAAAATAGATCGATAAGCTAGAAGGCTTTGGTTGAGGATTTTCCACTAATTGGAAATCATTTAGTCTGGAGCATGGAAAATGGTAAGCAAGTTAGGATCGAGGGAAGACCCTTGGGTAGGTTTAGGAGAAGGTTTTAAACTATCAAAAGAAATGGTTAATGTTCTACACGACAATGGAATTCACCTGTTAAAAGTTGCTTCATATGGAGACGTAGATAGAGTAGGTAGACGCGAGTGGAAGTCGACTGGCTTTTTAGAACTAGAAGGAAAGAATGTTGATTTATGCAGGGACTATATAGAATTAATAAATTCAAACTTTATTTTATTATAGGAGGATGAAGAAGACTCCCTATACTAGACAGATAATGACAAAAGAGGAATTTATACTGCAAAATTAGGATATCGAATGCTGGCAGAGGAATCTTTTTCCGGAGAGAGGAAATGGTGGTGGAAGTTCATCTGGGCCCAAAAGTCCTCTGTCAAATAAAAAAATCCTTCTTTAATTGGTGATGGAAAACAATATGTTAACATGGGACAATGACCACTTGTTGGTTAGGAAGGTTGACCAACCCTCAACAGTTTAAAGTCAAATAGAGCATAGAGAAACCCCTTTAGGGGTATTCWAAGCTCTAAGTACCCCATTTGTTAGCGACAAAAAATGTAATGGTATTTTTAAAAGCCTGTTCATATCCCTCTTATTTTWACTTGTTATTTTTGTGGCCAATGTCTCTAATTCCAAGTTCTTCATGGATTTTCTGATGATTGATTTTTCCCAACATCCTTAAATTTTCCCCTCTTAACCTGCAATATGAATAAAATTTTCAGCCCTAATCTATTGCATCTAGTCACTGTCATAAGTCTAGAATCTCTAATCTCAAATCACAAGTCTAAGCCTATCGGTGTTGATGGTTTGTTTTTAAAAGCTATCCCATGAATTAGCTTACCTACTAAACCATTTAATATGCCATATTCCAATTCATATGTTATACTTTGTCACATGCTAGCTGCGCATTCAAATTCAAATCCACGAGTCATTTACAAACTAAGAAACAAGTCGACAATAAGGGTCAAGCCAGGAATTAACACGCAGTATACATTACCAAATCGACAGGTCAAGTCAAGCGTCCAATTTGCATAACAAGTGCAGAGTCCATCTTTCAAATACCTGTCATCATCACAATCCATACATAGGTTAGCGTTAAGCCAAAACACTTAAGCACTACAGTGTCCAAATGTCCAAAGCCGAGCCCATATGCCATGCCATATATCAAACTAATTCACATGCCACGCAACTACATTAAATCCTCAAGTTGATTGAGTGTTTAATGGACGAGAAAGATGTTAGAGGGTTTATCAAACGAGATGAATTTGAACAGCTTGCACCACCGATGCTCGAGCGTGTCAAAGGGCCCTGCGAGCAGGTTTTGATTGAAGCAGGAGTTACTATAGATAAGATTCATGCGGTTGAAGTTGTTGGCTCGGGTTCTCGTATTCCTGCAATATCCAAAATATTGACCGAGACTTTTGGAAAGAAACCGAGGAGGACAATGAATACAAGTGAGTGGGTGGCTCGAGAATGTGCTCTTCAGTGTGCTATTCTTAGTTCGACATTCAAAGTGTGCGAATTCAAGGTTCAAGAGAGTTTTCCATTTTCTATTGTTTTGATCTGGAAAGGATCTGCTTCGGCGTCTGAAGATGGAAGTTCAGAGCAACAACAAATGAAAAATTGTGTTCCTCAAAGGCGACACACTGCCAAGTACAAAGGTTTTAACATTCTTTGCCTGGGGCCTTCACAGTAGAACATCCTGTACTTCTTACTGAAGCTCCCCTGAATCCCAAGGCGAACAGAGAGAAGATGACTCAGATCATGTTTGAAACTTTTAATGTGCAAGTGGTTGGGCAATTGGTATCGTGATAGATTCTGGGGATGGTGTTAGTCACACAGTGCCAATTTATGAAACATATGCCCTGCTTCATGCTATATTTAGATTGGATCTTGCGGAGCGAAATTTGACAGATGCATTAATGAAGATCTTGACAGAGAGAGGGTATTCATTCACCACCACTACAGAGCGTGAAATTGTCCATGATGTGAAGGAGAAGCTTGCATATGTGGCACTTGACTATGAACGGGATCTTGAGATAGATAAAAGCAGTTATGTGCCTCAGGCAGGCTTTCACAGCTGTCTTAGCCACCAAAAGCAAATATTTTGGTGGCTTATAGGCTATAATTTTGACTTCTTAGCCACCGAAAGCGCAGAGATAGCCAGATCGACTTTCTTATTGCCCAGATCTTAGTTTTTCACTCTCAGATGGCAGGAGGATGTTCCTATTGAAGCATAATAATTAAATGCACATATATCAGCTCTCTGATCTAGTTTTTGAGGCGCTAGAGGAGGGGAAAAGGCCAAATAGCTTTTCTATTTTTGGCTAGAAACTGCTCTGTTTTCAAGATGAAGATTCGACTTGATCGAATGCCTATGAAGAATCACTAAAGATGTCAAAGACTTTTTGAGATCATCATGTTAAGGGTTTGACCCTTAAAATAGGATTTATTCCTAATTCTGTGAACTACTTTGACTTTACTATTTTTAGTATTCTAGATCCAATTTAATAGGATCTGGAACCGCTTTGTAAAGGCTATAAAGCCTAAAACTTTTGAAGAAGTAGTGGTTCAACTTTGAAGACTCTTTCAGATTGTGTACTCGAGCTTCTCATTTTCATATTAAGTAATACAAGCTTCTTTTGCCATAATTTGTTCAGATTTCATCTTCTTACCTATTTTGTACTTGCACCTGGATATTATATTCATGCTGTTATGCTTATTTATGCCCAATAACTGTCATCTTATCATTCCATTCATAAGTTAAACTTTGCAAGTATTTCTATGATTATTGTAATTGGCCATTCATATATGTTTTATATATGATTCTGCTGGTATAATAGTTATTTCTCCACACATCCATTTACTCATAAACTCTCTAAAGATTTGTGGTTGAAAGCCTTGTCCATTTAAATGTGTTCATGCATGTTTTGAGTGAGGAGTGATTCCCACACCTATTATTGAGAAAATAGTTTCCAAAAAGATTAAGTTACCAGGCATCTCTGACATACAACCTAGGAGAGTTTCCTAGAGTGATAACACCATCAATTGGCAATAGTCTACCATTTGAGACTTTATTTGCAGTCCTTTCCTAGGCTAAGTTTATGAAGGATTTTATGCCTCTACTTAACCTAATAGGTCCCTTCATTTAGTCCTAAACTGCCAACAAAATCCCCAAACAAACCTATCAAAAGTTGTCTCTTGGTTCTTAGGTCATACCTAGAAGACCCTTCCTAAGCAATCCTATCATAAGATGTTCTTTTACTAGGAAAAACCATACCAACACCAAATCGGTCATTTCCCTTACCTAGACCCTCATTTGCAGAAACATGGGGAGAAGCTTGGGAATACTAGAAACACAAACCCTTATAATGATCGTCCACAAAGACCCCCTTCTCCAAATTACTAGAAACCCATGTCTCGTATTGAACCATGACCCAGAAAGCAAATGTTTTTTCCAAGGAGGAATAAAATTTAGAGGAACTAAGTAATTTATGAGCTTACCTTTGAGATCTAATGGGGATTGAATGGAGTGCACTCCACCACCTTCTAATCCTAAGGTTGGAGGATATTGCACACATCTACCACACTGAGAGACAACATGACCCACTCCCTTTAATGTATCACCAACTTCAACTAGATCGACTACCCTTTTGCTACAAATTCAACATCAATCATAACCACACCTTTAGACTGATATCCAACAACAAGGCTCACAACCCTAGTCAAATTTGCATGTCCTCCTTTTGCATGCCTATCCAGTAAGTCCTTTCTCACCCAAACCTTCCACTTAAAGGGAAAACTATACTCAACAACTAAATGACTATACTGGTGGCACACAGGGGCTTCACCTTGTTGATCAATATCTTATCATGCTCATTCATAAAGGGGGTTTTAAAATTGTGAAAAATAGGGTCAATAAATTGTAGGTATTGGGGAGGGGGGATGCAAGGCATGGTAGGTTTTATAGGTAATGGGAGGTACAAAAAGAGGCATCTTGTAAAAATAGGGAATATCTAGTAAAATTAGGGTTTTTTTATTGGAAAGATGTATTGGGAGGGGGGTTCAATAAAAGGATTTTGGGAGGTATTTTTCAATATATAGTGAAATTAGAGGTATTCTTTAATATCCCATTAACACACCTACTATGTCATGGGTTCACTAAGTGGAGACCATGTGTTGTGGAATTAGTGGCAACAAAAAGGAATACTAGAGCAGTTCAATGTTTGCACAAAGGAATGATTCCCCTTCTGCAATGATAAATGTTTTGCCAAACCATATCGCAAATTCAACTTAACCAAAATGTGAGTTGTCACCATCAAGCATGTGTCCTTAAAGGACATAGTGGCCTCAATGAAGTGCCCAAGAGCATTTCATCCTCTCTAAACACCTCCCTTGACAAAAAATCTAAAGAGAGTCCAGGCATTTTCACCCAAATGGAAACTAAGCCCACCTTCTCCATTCTAGCATCGAAGAAAGGTGTCTAGGGCTTTAATGAGAGAGGAAAGGAGTCTCATTGCTATGAGCCAACCAAAACCTTAGCTACATCATCAATAGATTGAACAAGGAACACTAACCAACCTCTTGAGAGGACATAATGGACAAAAACATCACCTAGCAATGTTTCCCATGAATTGGAAACTACAGCCTTCAAAGCCTTATCACCCATATGAYAACCTAGAAAACGCCCAACCAAAGTTAGATCTACCATCTCCACAACCTCATTTAACTTCATCTCCACAACCTCATTTAACTTCACAATCTCACCTAGGATTAGGTTAATTGGAGGAACCTTATGCTTTATGCACTTCTTACGATCTCTTCTTGAATTAGGAAAACTCYCATCGACAGCTCCAACTAGCCTTTTTCAACCTGATACAAACTTCACACTTGGATCCATATCTAAGTATTATAGTGTTACACAAAGCAGAAACCCTAGAACGAGTGAAGCATCTACTACATTCTCCTTGCTAGATGAGCCAAAAGGGAAACAAGCATGCACCACCGCTCTCGAAGTAAAAATGACAACCGATAAACTATCAYGAACCACCAACCTCCATAGCTTCCACCAAACCTGCAGTTGTAGGGATGTACAAATCTGACAGAGATTGATCGTACCTAACCATATCTGACAACTCACCATCGAAATAAATGTGACCCACATTTTCATTCAAACCTAAAGTTTTAKCATTCTTGATATAAAGGACCATGGGATAAACAATGAAACCCTTCCTCAAGAAAAGACTAGGGACCTCATGTGCACTTGGAGATGCCCATATTTGGACCCCTTCGGGGTCCTCTGAATAGTCCATTAGGTCCTCAAGCATCACAACCTCAATCCTCTTCATGATTATATAATGTGGATTGAATGTTGCACTTAAATGTGTTATTGTTAAGAAATGAAGCATTAATCATTTATATTTTTCATGCATAATGTTTGAGTTTAAGAATATTATTGTATTAAAAGTAGTGAAGTGGATCTACAACTTAGGTATATTTATAAAGGAAAAATTAAAAAATAATAAACCGTAATAATTAAAAACTAAAAAATCAATAATAATTATAAAATTCTATAATAAATTAAGTTAACATAAATCCATCTTAACTATAAATATTTAAGCTAAAAAAATTATCATCTCTATTTATTTTAATCTCTTACTATATTTATTAAATCCAAAATTAATCATCTCTATTTCTTTTAATCTCTTACTATATTTATTAAATCCAAAATTAAAATAACTCTACATTGATTATTAAAAATTCAACATTAATCATTTATGTTTTTTTAGCATTAAGTTTGAGGTTGAGATTTGGTGAACTAAACAGATTTCTATCAAACATAAAAAAAACTCTCAACAACAATTCATATATCATCTTTTTTTTTCCAAGTAACGAGCAGCTTTGATTTATATGAAAAACGCCACAGCACAACAACAATAGCAAGGCTCCATCGTAAATGCAGGAGGGCTATGCTGGTAACTGTACATAAAACCTGCTCAGAGAGTCTGTAGGAGACAGGAGGGGAGCGCTATGCTGGTAACTGTACATAAAACCTGCTCAGAGAGCCTGTAGGAGACAGGAGGGGTACAGGGAGAAAACGGAGGGGAAAATGAAGTAGTGACCAATAAACTCAACCCCTCTCACCATTAATCCATAAACCATCATTAAAATTGGTATCAAATTTTACGAAATCTACCAATCTTCAGTCATTGGAGGGATAAAATCGAGAATAAGCTAATTTGTCACAAAAATTTTAAACATCAGTAGAGTTTTATCCAATATCTTTTAAGGGTTTTGCTTAATTTCAATTCGACCTAGAATGTCAAAACTTCGATCCAAGATCCAAATTATAAAAATTCTAACTTTTTAAGCTTCAAACTGAAAGAAAATTCTCTATAAAATTAGGTGGCTCCATAAAATCACTCTTATGAAGGTCTTCTGCAATAAAAGTGAACTCGTCAAATTGGGATGATGATATATGAGATGGCATGATATTTCCAATCAGAAAGGTCCAGCCTTATGCACTTTAGAAAGTAACTTTAAGAAGCCCCTGGGAAGTGCCTTTAAGAGGCTTTGTGACAGATATAGACCTGCCCGGAAAAATGAAATAAAGGTCTTCTGCAATAAAAGTGAACTGTTCAGATTGGGAGGATGATATATGAGATTACATGATATTTCCAATCAGAAAGGGATAGCCTTATGCCTTTCAGAAAATAACTTTAAGCTCCTGGGAAGTATCTTTAAGAGGCTTTGTGAAAGATATAGAACTGCCATGAAAATTGAAATGACAGGTTTATAGTTAAAATTTGCACAGTTTTGTTGGGCAGGTGTGTCATTCACCTTGCAGAGTTTTAGCAGGAATAATACAGAGTTGTAGCAGAAAATATTGCAGTGTTGTAGTAAAGAAGAGAATATTGCAGTGCTGTAGTGGAACAGAATAATGCAGTGCTATAGTGGAGTAGAGCAATAGCAGGGAATAACCTGTTGGTGGTTTCCAACAAGTAGAAATGAAAAACCATAAATGGTTTATGATTTTATTTATGCCTATTTATTTAGTGCTAAGGCTTGAGAAACCTAACGAGAACCAGAATAAGATTTAGCTTACTGTTATATTGTCAAATTTTCTCCAGGATTATGTTACTGCTCAACACTGTTGTTGAAAGCAGAAAGATTATATTGTAGCAATTTATTGCTGAATAATACATTGAAAGTACTTTACAGTGTGAGATTTTTCTATCCCAAAGATTTTTCCCATTTTTCTCTTCCAAGGATTTTCGCAAGATACTATGTTGTTAATGGTTTGACTTTGTTGTTAATGGTTTTACTTTAGTGTATATATGCAACTAAGGATTTTCCCCAAGGATTTTCCCCAAGATACTATGTTGTTAATGGTTTGACTTTAGTTTATATATGCAACTGTATTTCTTTGTTTTTTGCACATTCTTCTCTCGAAATTAGTTAGAAAAAGTATATTGGACACCTTTGCTTCCTTTCAAGATAAAAATTATATTAATGCAATATGGCATTGGACGAAATATTAATGCAATATGGCATTGGACGAAATATTAATGCAATATGGCATTGGACGAAGTAGGCTCAACAATAAATAGCTGGTTCGAAATATTAATGCAATATGGCATTGGACGAAGTAGGCTCAACRATAAATAGCTGGTTTAACCGACCTCTGTATAGCACTATTTTGACCCAAATACGACAAATGACAYGATAAGAATCCCAAAATTGCGATTTCATCGACTCAAAACTATCGACTTTTGAATCAAACCAGGTTGTACAGTTGAAAATGGAGCGATTTAGTTGGTCGATAAACAGCTCTGCGTTTGACCCTGAGCTCTTCTTCCCTATTCATCTTAATACACAGTTCTTTTTAATGCATGGTTCTGCCTCTGCTAAGACACTGACATTGGCCATTAATGGGTGCGTTTCACTTGAAAATAAGGCACTTCCCGTAATAGCTGAAGCAGGGGACTTGTCCTTTGAAGAATGCGCGCGATAAAAATTTACCTTTATTTCACTGAAGTTGAAGTTTAAGTTAGAGATGCATACCTCCATTTTATTCAGTATCACAGTCTTATAAAAATTTTATAGTAAGGGAAAATAAATTGGCCTTTCAACAACCACAAAATGTAAAGCCACAACATGATTCAACTTATCAAAGTTTGACATTACTGAAAACTTACCCCGCAAACGTATTACAATTTAGCACTATGTCAAATTTCTGATCTGACAGCATTGTTTTGATGAGCTTCTTCTCAGATGATTCCACTGGATGATTATGAAGACAATACCTTGTTCTCAATGAGTTTGGCTTTCAACCCATTTGCAACACTTTCCAGATTATTGTCAGAGGTTCCTCCTTTCCTTACTTCCATCTGGACAACACTTCTGAGTGCCTCGGCTGCCCTCCTCATCTCCTCCCCTTTCATCAATCTCCTTACGTTTTCCGCTATTTCTTCCCTGCCAATAACCTTATCAGTATCTTCGCCTCTCCCCAGCCTCAGTCCAATCTTCCACTCATTGGCTATGAGCTCGCAGTTGGTGTGTTGCTCCACCCCCAAAGGAAATCCCAGAATGGGGAGGCCGGAGGAAATGCTCTCTAAAGTGGAGTTCCACCCGCAGTGGCTGAAAAATCCGCCGATGGATGGGTGAGAGAGCACTTTCAGCTGTGAACACCATGTAACAACCAGTCCTCGCTCTTTTGTTTCCTTCAGAAAGCCGTCGGGCAACATGGAGGAGACTTCAGTGGCCTCGGCACTGGGACTTCGAATCACCCAGATAAAACTATAACTGCTCTCCTTTAAACCGATCGCTATTTCGTCTATTTGGGTTGTCGACATCGAGAGTAGACTGCCGAACGAAACGTATATGACCGACTTGGGGGGCCTGTCATCCAGCCATTTTGTGCAGTCCATCTCTACCCGCGAGCTGGTCCCGACAACGGAGTCGCGAGGATCTGTGAGGTCGAGGTAGGCCGCAGGGAGCAATGGTCCAACACAGTATACAGGAAATTTCTCCCACAAAGCCTCCACTACACGACCTTCTAACCCTTGAAAGGAATTGGCTACAACCCAGTCTGCTTCTCTGACTGTTTGAAAACAGCGAACAACTACTCTGGAGATGACATTATCTCGGCTTAGTTTAAACCATATGGGAAGATCTGCGTGCAGTAAAGGGATCACACCTGGAGTGTCGTTTACCGATCCCGCCTGATGTTCCCCTGCAAAACACATTGAGACAACGGGGGGAATTATCCACGAATTAGGGCTTGAAGATAGACTCTAGTGATGCTGAATAAACCCCAAATTTGTTACAGATTGATACTGGAAGCAACGGATTCCAGAGATTTTAAATAATAGTTTCATTGATTCAATCTTTATTGAAATTCATCCAGTGATTAGCGGCGGCAGATTTGAAGAAATAATCACCTAAATATGARTGGTAAGTGATGGAAAAGACGGACACATTCTGCGTCCAGAAAGAAACGGACAGCAGGCTGAGCTTCTTGGCAAGAGGCACTGCCCAACCGAGGAAAGTATCAGCGACGATGCAGGAGACGGGGGTTGCATTGGATTGATTTAGATTCTTTATGAGCTCCTCCACATGGCTTTCCATATTATCCAGTGACTGAAAAAATTCCTCGATCTTATTCGCTCTCTCGAACTCGCCGGGCACGCAATCGGGTATATCCACCAGCCGAATGTTGAGGCCAATATTTTGAGCGTGGGCGAATGCATCGACTCCGGCGCTGGAATGGGCATGAGTAATGATGTTGTGCCATGATTTTGTGAGGACAAATGTGATGGCCATGCCCTTCGAGGCGAGTTTCTTTGCCAGCTGCATCATGGGGTTGATGTGGCCTTGCCCAGGCATCGGAACGACTATGGCATGAATACCAGTTTCGCCTCTGCACTCCATCCTGCTGGGCTACTTTCTTCCAGTTGAGATCGAGGTGGGTTGAACTGCAGACCTTGGTTTCGTTTGGTTTGTAGTGTGGAATGAAGGGAAAAAGCCAAGCCATATGGGTGTTGCACGACAGATTAAAGAATTTTAAATTGTACAAATGGAATTTGGCACGGCATTGTTAACCAGTATCTGTAGTATACTCCCCCCTTAATGCACAGTGGCGCATAACCCGTGAACGTGGATTAGGAGCACTCTCGATGATGATTCACAAAAATAGATAATGTCTTACCAAAGGGCATACTCCGAGATAAGTTCTTACAAAAATGTGCATACGTCTTACCATAGGGCATACTCTGAGATAAGGTCTTACAAAAATGTGCATATTCGGAAATTGGAAAGGTTAAATTGGAAAAGAAAAGTGAAAGGGTTTATAGTTTGAGTGGGTTTAATGATTAAGAACATATGTTTTTTTTGGTAAATCACATATACAAAATCAGCCCAAATAGAATCTATACATATTATTTAATACATATATAGCCTGAGTGGGCCTAATGGTTAAGAACATGTGTTTCCTCTTAAGAGGTCACAAGTTCAATTCCAGAGAGGGGTAGGGTATGTATACCTTCGTAGACTTTACCTTCGTAGATTGTACATTCCCTTCTATAGATAGATACACAGTACCACTTTTTTTCCAACATAAAATTTCACATTAGCTTGATTGATAATATAATTTGTAATACAATACAACATTTTAATCAAGGAAATTTCTTTCACAATTCTTCATAAAAAATGCTCAGAAATCATTGCTAAAAGTTTTTCTTCAGCCCTCATTGGGCCTTGTTGTACAAAAAACAACCAAAAAATAAGAGCCTTCTAATAGCCCTTATATACTGTGTAATTTTTGTAAACGGCAAAACAAAAAGAAGCTACAAAGGTTTATATTAAGTTGAGGAATAAAGTAGGGCCCTCTTGTCCCTCTATCCAAAGGTTGTAATTGATTTTTCCTT